>JABWTJ010000118.1:1638320-1751759 GCA_016801875.1 Solanum sitiens | reverse complement strand
TTTGTGGGAGTTAGCTTAACCGACAAAGACCATGAGAGCTAGACATGGAATCCCGATATTAACCCCTATCGGATGAGGGATCCTTACTTGCCTAGTGTAAGGTCATGCTTCTTAGCGTTTACATGGCTTTTCCAATAGCTACACCTATGCGGGCACATAGTTAAGGGATAAGGAGATTGCTACTAAGTAACTCACTCTCTACTAACGAGGAGTACTCATCTCAAGAGGTACTTTGGATTACAACATCTCAACTCACGAAGTGCAATCCACCTCCCCTTCATATCCTCTCGGTGCTAGGCATAACTCCCCACGGATTTCTCAACATAATATTCTATCTTAGAAAGCTCACTAGGAATAGAGAGGTTGCTACTAGACACTACATCTCAACTCACGAAGTGTGTCCACCTCAAGATTCCCCTTTTTGCTCAACTTGACATAATACAAATCTTAAAAGAGTGTGTGTGTACATGTGCACACCTTGCATATAAGCATCATTTCATTATCATCAAGTTCTACTCATACTTTAACCTTGATTCATCAAGCTACACACTCTACATACTTCTCATAATCATATACTTCATTTAGACATAAACTAGGTCAAACATGCAATTCAAGCTACATCAAACACAACACAAGACCCATTTCCAATATATCTTCATTTCACATATTAGACCTTCAAGATCACATACTCAAACCATACTAAGTAACATCAAGTTCATCAATTAGCACCGCCACCCATAAGGTGGACCATACCACTCAAATAGCAATTCATAATAAGAATTATACAATGAGAGCAACTCATCAACAAATCAAACCATCATTACCCATAACCAATTTATCAATATTTCACCATATTAAGGCCCTTAGGGCAGTAGCTACACCAACACGACAAATACAAGAAGACCGAAGTTCATACCCTACTCAAATCATGCTCACATAACCCATTTTCAAGTCAAAAATTGAAGTATGCATAAACAAGAGTTTCATGGAGTTTTAACATCAAAATCATCTATTCAAACCAATATAAATACATTTAAACCATTAGAACATTGTTACAACAAGACCCATAATAGAAATCAAAGTTTAGAAGAAGTTGAGTTTAAAACCCCTTTTTGAAAACCATTTTGGAAGTTGGCTTCTTGAATGGAAAGGTATTCAAGAATGGATACCATACCTTTAGGTGAAAGAAACCCACGGATTTGATGAAGGAACAAGCCCAAAGCAGCCCTCCTTTCCCTCCTTGAGCCTTGGCTTCAATGGTGACTTTGAGAGAGTTTCTTTAGAGAGAGAGATGAATTTAGAAGTGAGGGGATCTTGTCTAGGTCTAGGGTTTAAAATTAATTTAATATAACCTAAAAATACGAAAATTATACACCTAGGGTTTTATAAGACTTGGGGTGTATTTACATAAAACACCCCAAGTTGGCAGCCTTAAGTCGTGCACTGGCAGGCCTCGTCGACGAGACCTCCTCGACGGACCGTCACGTTCACCACGGACCTTCATGGGGTCCTGTCAAGGAACAGTTGGCTCCAACTGGAGCCTGTCCAAGTTTCCACTCTCTGTCACTCGCGATGCCCTGGATCGACGGACCGTCCTTAGTGCAATGGACCATTGCCATGGTCGTCGTGAGCCACTGATGGGCATACTTTGCCCAAGTCTTGGGCCCTTCATCTAGGGCCTTTTGTGGGTCCTAGGTGGGGTCGTGCCCGGACGTCAAACCCCTAAACTAAGTCGTCTAGGTCTAAGGAACATCCGACGCATGTTTCAAGTAAAACGAACACATAAAACTCATCCAAACTCGCCAAGATACAAGTACATTCTAAGGCATACCACGTTTTTGGTCGATTGAACTCCAAACTTAACCAAACTTTGCACACTGCCTAAGGACACCAAACTAACTCCGTTTAACTTAAAATTAACTCAAGAAACAACCATGAGGCTCTAGTTCACCTTAGTTCATTTTGGGGCGTTATACTAATGAAAGTATTGAGATTAACACACTTAATACTAATGATGAGATGAGAAATCATCTATTGAGCTATGATGTCCTCATACTAGAAGCCAGCTTCCATGACGTATGAGTTGAATGTAATAGAACTTTATATGAGCACCGATAGACTAGCTATGAGCGGTGATTCCTTCTTTTGGGAAGGGCGGAGGTTCACGTAATTCTCATGAGATGAGACTGTCCGGCATGCCGGGTATGGGTCTCCTTATATCTCCTAGTCTTCGAACCTATACTGCCAATATAGGGATCTGGCGGGGTTAAATTCCCATGTACGCTAGCATGTTTTGGGTCACCTTGGCCGGTGATTCCACCTCTTTTTGGTGTGGGGGAGACACTGGATTTCATGATGCTCACATGATCTATGTCGGTTAAAGTTAAAGTTCCCAATGAATGAATGAGGCCAGCCTCAAATGATGCACATAATGAAATGAACGAAACCAAAGGTGTTAGGATAGGATAATCAAGAGGTGAGCTAGACTCAGGTAGTGACACTAGGTTATTCTTGATCATTGCACAGCAAACCTGATGAAAGTCTTAAACTACACGTAGGTATAGCAGGTGTTCACACTAGCCTATGAACAAAATGAAATGAAGTACGTATGAATGAAAGAAGTGGACTCTGTGTTTACTAATGAAGACTCTCTAGTTGAGGTCCCATATGTTGAACCCTCATTTTGGAAAGTCTTAATGTCAAGTCCATGATTCCAAGGTCTCATGGCATATGAATGAATGTTATAAAAGATTTTATGTGCTATATGCAATATGATATGTGTTATGTGTAAGATGTTATGTGTTGTGTGCAATATGATAAGTATGATGATGCATGTTACTCTCATTGCATGACTTTCCTAATCCAAATTTGGAAAGCTCACTAACTTTCCTAATCCAAATTTGGAAAGCTCACTGACTTTCCTAATCCAAATTTGGAAAGTTCACTAACTTTCCTAATCCCGATTTGGCAAGTCCACTGACTTGACTTTCCATAATCATGTTGTTAGGAAAGAGCTATTATTACTCATGCATGTCCTTGGTGTGTGATTGCATATACCCATACTTAGTACAAGGGTGTACTAATCCTATACAACTCTATATTTTTAGGTGCAGGCACAGGTGGACGCTAGACCTTACAGGTTGACGTTGCAGTTATCCGGACGTGGAGCTTTCATCCGAACTTGGTAGGACCTCATGCTTTCGAGGATTTCTACCGTTATTTTCTATATTAGATATAGGCTTTAGCTAGTGGAGCATGTTCCACTAGTGTTTCTTTCCACTTTCATTTCAGACTTTTTATTGGTGCCGTTTTGGAAAAAATACGTTTAATGCAATTATGAACTATTTCTTTCATTTGATTATCTCTATATTAGATGGTTGAATTGTGAACGCCCATGATGTTAAGTTTAAAATGTTAAGCATGAAATAAGAAAACAAAAAGTTCAAATTTTCCGCTAAAATTAACCTAGATGAAGTAAGAATGACGTATGTAGTCTTGTCTGCGACCTCTGAGAGGTCAACAACGCCGGTCTCGTCTGGGGTCTAGATTCCGGTCGTGACATTTGTAGAGGGCTGAACTTTCATATGCCTTTAAGAGAAATTCATCAAGCTCATTCAACCCATTTAACCTTTGTTCCACAGCCTCATTCCAATCCATTTTCAGTTTCTTCATTGTGCACATGGCCTTATGCTCTAACTCAACCGGTAAGTGACAAGCTTTCCCATATACAAGTTGGTATGGGGACATACCTATGAGAGTCTTGTATGCTTTCCGGTAGGCCCAAAGAGCATCATCAAGTCTTCTTGACCAATCCGTTCTATTCGCATTCACCGTTTTGCCAGAATCTGCTTGATTTCTCTATTTGACACCTCAACTTGCCCACTAGTCTGAGGATGGTATGGCGTGGCCACATTTTGGCGAACCCCATATTTCTCCAACAATCATTTGAACAACTTGTTGCAAAAATGGGATCCCCCATCACTAATAATGGACCTTGGGGTGACAAATCTGGAAAATATGTTCTTTTTCAAGAATGCGGTGACACTCTTCCCTTCATTATTTGCAAGTGCTATGGCTTCCACCCATTTTGATACATAAACAACCGCCACAAGAATGTACTTCATCACATGAGAACTCACAAAAAGGCCAACAAATTCAATGCCCCACACATCCAATAATTCGATCACAAGAATGGGATTTAAAGGGAGCTCTTGCCTTCTAGAAATACTGCCATCTCTTTGGCACCTATCACATGCCTTCGCGAACTCAAGTGCATCTTGGTGGATGGTTGGCCAATAGTAGCCACATTTCAAGATTTTATGGGCTGTCCGGATACCACTATGATGCCCACCCACAGGCGAGGAGTGGCATGCCTCCAAAACTCTCAACATCTCAACTTCCGGTACACATTGCCGAATAAGCCCATCGGCACAACTCCTATAAAGATATGGCTCATCCCAAGAAAACTTTTCCACATCATGCATGAACTTTTTCCTTTGATGAAAGGACAAGTCCGATGGGACGATATCACTAGCCAAGTAATTCGCAAAATCTGCAAACCATGGAATCAAGTCTTGAGAAGCAGCCAACACATGCTCATCAGGGAAAGTATCATCAATTTAAGCTTTTTCACCTAATTCTCGCATTGCTTCATCTTCTAATCGGGACAAGTGATCGGCCACTTGATTTTCTGTCCCTTTTCTATCTTTCACTTCAAATATAAATTCTTGCAATAGTAAAACCCAACGAATCAACCTTGTTTTGCATCCTTCTTTTCCATCAAATATATCAAAGGCAGAATGATCGGTATGCACTATAACTCTAGTGCCAAGCAAATAGGGCAAAATTTCTCAAAAGCAACGACCATCGCAAGGAGCTCTTATTCAATCATGGTGTAGCTCTTTTGGGCTTCATTAATGGCTTTACTAGCATAATAAATGGGGTGAAGGATTTTATCCCTTCTTTGTCCCAACACCACGCCAAGCGAAACCCCACTAGCATCACACATCACCTCAAATGGCTTTCTCCAATCCGTAGAAATAATGATGGGCGCAGATACCAACTTCTCTTACAACTCTCCAAATGCCTTCAGACACGATTCATCAAAATAAAATTTACAATCTTTATCAAGCATCTTACACAGAGGATATGCAATTTTTGAGAAATCTTTGATAAACCTCCGGTAGAAACCTGCATGCCCAAGGAAACTCCTCACACCTTTTACAGAGATGGGTGGAGGAAGTCTCTCTATAACCTCGACTTTAGCTCGATCAACATCTATATCCTTCTCTGAGACGCGGTGGCCCAATACAATACCCTCTTTCACCATAAAGTGACATCTTTCCCAATTTAGCACAAGGTTGCACTCTTCACATCTTTAGAGAACTTCAGACAAGTGACTCAAACAATGATCAAACGAATCACCAACAACAGAGAAATCATCCATGAATACCTCAATGGTTTCCTCCACTATATCGGAAAATATGGACATCATACATCTCTGAAAGGTAGCTGGTGCATTACACAACCCAAAGGGCATCCTCTTGAACGCAAAAGTTCCATAAGGACAAGTAAAAGTGGTTTTCTCTTGATCTTCCGGTGCAATAAAGATTTGATTGTAACCCGAATAGCCATCAAGAAAATAGTACCATCCTTTGCCTACAAGTCTATACAACATCTGATCCATGAAGGGCATAGGAAAATGGTCTTTCTGAGTCCATGAATTTAGTTTCCGGTAATCCATACACACTCTCCATCCGGTCACCAGCCTCATCGGAACAAGCTCATTTTTCTCATAGGGAACCACAGTCATTCCCCTTTCTTGGGCACGCACTGAACAGGGCATACCCAACTACTATCAGCGATCGGACATATGACTCCGGCATCCAACCACTTAATAATTTCCTTCTTCACTACCTCTTGCATAGGTGGATTTAAACGTCTCTGGTTCTCAATACTTGGCTTATGATCGGGCATGAGTTGGATTTTGTGTGAACAAATACAGGGAGGGATCCCAATAATATCCGTAATAGTCCACCCAATAGCTTTCTTGAACCTCTTCAATACTTTAACCAAACACTCTACTTGTTGCACCTTCAAATCTGACGAAATAATTACCGGCAAAGTGTCATCTTTCCCCAAGAATACATACCTCAGATCAGGTGGTAGAGCCTTAAGCTCTAATTTGGGAGCCTCCTCAATAGATGGTTTCGCAGGTGGAGACTCGCGATGCATCATATCTAACTCCAATTTCTTGGGTTTGAACCGAACATCACCTCGATCAAGTGCCGCAACCAATGACTCATACTCTGCAATACCATCACGCTCAAAGTTCATAATCACTGCTGCTAGTGCCTCAACACCAAGACGTTCTTCTAATTGGACCTCTAACGATACCGATTGGAGCTCACCACTGTGCCTCATGGACCTACAAATATTGAAAGTCACTTCTTTATTGTTTAACCAAAATTTCATCTAACCTTTCTCCATGTCGACTAAGGCGCGACCGGTAGCAAGAAATGGCCTCCCAAGAATAATAGGCACCTCAAAGTCAACCTCACAATAAAGAATCACAAAATCAGTCGGAAATATGAATGAATCCACCTTTACTAACACTTCGTGGAGTATCCCAATAGGCCTCTTCACAGTTCGATCGGCCATCAGTAGCCGCATCGCAGTGGGCTTTGGATCACCCAAACCCAACATTTTGTAGATGGATAGAGGCATGAGATGTATGCTTGCCCCAAGATCACATAATGATTTGGCAAAGTGTAACAAACCGATTGTACATGGAATAGAGAAAGCACCCGGATGTTCTTTCTTTTGCACCAGAGATCTTGTAGCAATAGCACTACAGTGTTGCATCCTATCATCATCCTCAAAACTAACCGATATCTTCTTAGTGACCATATCTTTCATGAATTTGGCGTAACCGGGCATTTGTTCAAGAGCTTCTATCAGAGGAACATTGATGGAAAGCTGTTACAACATATTAATAAAACGCCAGTATTTACCATCCTCGCTCTTTTTCACCAACCTTTGCAGGAATGGTGGTGGTGGTCTTGGAATGGGAGTTACCGTTTGGTGTTTCTCTACTTCTTTTCCTGCTTCATTTACCAACTCACCACTAGCTTCTACTACCTTATCTTCTCTTCTCATCTTATTTTCTACGGAAGACGGCATAGGTGGATCTATGGTTTGCTTACCACCTCGAGTAGTGATTGTCATACAATGTCCATCATTTTTCGGATTTTGAATAGTGTTGCTAGGAAGAGTACCCGGTCGACAAGGGTTTACAGTAGACGACAAATGCGCCATTTGCATATCAAGATGCATGATGGAGACTGCATGTGCATCCACTTTTTGCCCAATGTTAGCCAAATCACATCTCAATTCCGTGGCATGCTCATCACTTGCATCAATCCTCCTCCTCATCTTTTCCAACATGTCTTCAACTCGCGCCATACTACCTCCACCATCCCTAGGAGCAACTTCCCGATTTTGAGGTGGAACATAGGGCCCACTACAATTGTTTCTGTTTCCATAGTTACTCCGATTGAAGGTGTTGTCGCGATTGTAGTTTCCTTCACGAACATAGTGACCCTCTCAGTTGTAATTCCAATAGTTCCGACCTTGATTTCCTTGACCTTGGCACCAATTTTCCTGATTGGAGCCTTGGGAGTTCGGTCGGAAACCCCCCGTCTGCTCATTCACTGCATAAGAATCTTCCTTATAGTAAAACTCATTTATCGGCGGTGGTGTCTTAGTCTAATAATTCACCGCATTCACTTTCTCTGCACCCCCAATATCCGACTTCCTAGTGCTCCAAGCTTTATTATTTCGGGAGATTTTCTTTAACTTCTCAGCGATGTCTGCATAAGTACACTCCCTATAAGAACCACCCGCAATCGTATCCAACACCGCTTTATTATTATCATCTTTCCCCCGATAGAAATACTCTTTCAGCGACTCATCATCAATACGGTGATTTGGGACACTTCTCAAGAAATAGGTGAACTGATCCCAAGAACTGCTTACTGACTCCCCTGGTAGTGCCACAAAGTTGTTCACCCTATCTTTGTGGTTGAGCTTCTTTGAAACCGGATAGTAACGAGCTAAGAACACATCCCTCAATTGGTTCCATGTATAGATTGAGTTATAGGGAATCTCAGTAAACCATATAGCAGCCTCTCCTGTTAGTGAGAGAGGAAACACTCTTAGCCCAATGACGTCTATGTCCAAGTCAGGCCTCCCTACACAACTCTTACACACCGACCTCAGTTTGGCGATGTGAGCATGTGGATCCTCAGATGGTAGCCCCGAAAATAGACCTCTAGCTTTGACAATTTGCATTAAGCTACTAGTTACCACGCAAGTATGACCATGTGGTAGAGGAGGTAGGACAAGTGGCCCGTCAGAGTCGGTGATGTTAACATTTCCCGTATAGTACTCTTGAGGGTGTGGGGCAGGAGATGGCCTCCTCGGATTACCTTAACCCGGGTTATCAACCATCACTTGATTATGAGCATCAACTGGCGGGGGAGGTGGAGGATTGATCTCATCCTCAATATAAGCCGGATTGTTTTGAATGTTCATTCTGCGAAGTGTACGGTTTAGTTCTGGATCAAGCGGAAGTATTGGTTCTCCTCGACTCCGTGTACCTGGCATATACTAAAGATAGACTTGCGAGAGACAAAAACAAAAAGAAAAAGTAAAATCAGGAAATTATTGACTAAAACTCAGTAATGTGCTTAATGTTAATCTAAAAGCCACTGTTCCCCGGCAGCGGCGCCAAAATTTGATACGCTCAAATTACACTTCCCTAAAGAAGTATAAGCGGTCGTATCCAGTAAAGAACCCAATTGTTAGGTTGGGGTCGATACCACGAGGAAAATGGTTTAGACTTAACTTTAATCTACGGTTACTTCTATTTTAATCAAGTACTTTCCAAAAAACACAAACAATTAAAGGGGGGTTTTGTGTAACAAAATTATTTAATTAATTCTAAGTAAACAAGTAGCAAGTTCAAATGTTTGATGTTTATCAAGTAATGAGAGAAACTAGGGTGTAAATGTTCCCCATTAGGTTCATAACGCAGTAACCGTAGCTATAAAAACTCTTCCCTAGTATCTTGCATCCAAAGTGATAAGTTATGTATCCCTAATTCCTTGGTCCGGCAACTAGTGAATTTCACTCCGCACCTTGGTCCGCTACGTGTGTATACTTTGCTAAACCTTACCTTTTACCTCATATTAAGCATCTTAATCAATGTATGGCTTAGTTATTACTTCGTACCAATCGACACTAGCTTATTTGATAGTATATACTAAATCTACGTTGATAATTCTTTTCTTATTATCTACCTCCTTGGTCAGGCAAGTAGCAACAAGGTGAGTTCTAATGCGTGCACTCGTTAAAAAGACTTCTAAACGAAAGAATTATCAATACATGCAAGAAACTATTCGAGAATTGTTATTTTAGCTAGTTTTACTTTGTTAATTACACATAGTTCCCAACACCCTAGTTGTAGATTTAGTTACCCATGTTCATAATTGCACAATTCATATTAATTAGACAAGAACTCATGTACTTACTTTGATGAGATTGAAGAAAATCAAGAAAATCACTTGAATTCGAGAAATTAATGCAATAAATGATTCCGGAAAAATGAAGTATTTTCCAAAACCCAATATTCAACAACCAATATTACAATTCAGAAAAATAACCCAGAGTCTAACCCCCAAAACGAGGTTTTTCATCTTATTTATAATAATAGAATCCTAAACATAGAGGGAAAGCTAAATAAGCAAAATCTGTCCACAAACTCGTCTCTCATCGACAACCTGATCGACAGACTGTCGAGGCAACGATGGATCGTCGAGGCCTCTATCGTTCCATACTTCAACTTTATTTTCAGCTGCCTTCTTCTCCAACTCTGTGTTACCATCGACGGACCTGCAGGACGGACCGTTGACAAGAGGACGGTCCGTCGATGGCCTTCGTTACTCCACACTTAGAATCTTTTAAAAGCGGGTACTGAGGCTACATTCTGTTAACACCAACGGATCACTAGGACGGTACGTCGATGAAACAACGAGCCGTCATCCCTTCCGTATCCCCATACTTGTAAGAATTCCCCGATTTTTCTTTGGCATCATACAACTTCATGGCGACGATTTCCACCTACGGACCGTCGATGGCTCCGTAGGTCATGTGTTCTGCAATTTCCAGCACAGCTTCAGCGTTTTCATTTTAGACAATTTTTCTTGCAAACATAAAGAATAATACATTAAAACTACTACAAAAAGGCCCTATGCATACACTAAACTTAAAAAGTATTGAAAGTACCGTAAAACCACGGTACATCATCGTGCAAAATAGTAATCTATACTTTGACCTGCAGGAGCTTGGTGTCCACCTAGAATTTCATCATCTGCAATAAGAGGAGCTGGACTGCTACTTTTAACCGGAGTTCTAATATCAATGCATTCCACCTCATCGACCAAACCTTGCCTTTCTTTCCCTCGCACACTACTCTCTGCACTTCCTCCCTTTTCTATAAAAATTACATTAGTCTCACAAATAATAGGAGGATGTGGTGATTGATTTTGAAGAGTAATACCTTGTAGAATATCTGCATTTTAAAATTTACCTATGTTAAATTGTGCATGGACTTCATGTCCTGTTTTTTATAGTTGCTGAGTTGCCTTGCATGCTAGCTATACACATTGAGCTGTGTGGATTGGCTTCTGTATTCTAGTCTCTACACTTAGAATTTTATCTTCTTTTTAAAATTATGCATGGCAGTTTGGTTGTCGCTTATGATCTGCATGATCATTCCTTGTTGCATTCTTGCTCAAACCAAGTCATTCCTGCATATCTAATTCAATCAAATTATTAGAAGTAGGAACATTAATTGTCATACCTCTTTGACTGGCTGTTGTAACTCCTTCAAATCTACTTCCAGCTGCACTTCTCTAGCTTTCCAAGCAGTCTTGGGAACTTGTTGTTGCTACTTATTAACTTTTGTTTTTTGTGTCTGCCACTTTTCACCTCTTTGCTCTATTATTTCTTGTACATGATGCATTTGTTGTGTTGTATTTTCAGGTTGTGAAGATTGTTGCATAGCCCCTGCACCACTGTTAATTTCCATCTTCTTCTTTCGTGCATTGTTCTTGTCCTTCTTACCGGCTTCTAGCTCTTTTCTTTGCTGAAACTCCTCATCCCTTACCTTGACTGTGTGCTCATTGATCATGTGACCTTGATTTTTATAATAAGGACAACATGCAGCGACATTTTCATATTCAATACATTGCCATTGACTTTTATTCAAATCCTCTTCATCATAACCAAGCCACACATGTTTAGGTCGTTCCTTCGTAAGATCAAGTTAAATTCTAACCCTTTCCATGCTACCCATAGTCTTGTTCACAGTGGATTATATAAGTATAACACTTTACCAACTCTAGACAACATGGCTATAAGGATATCCTTATAATAACAATGCCAAAGGAGCTCCAAAAGTACTATCCAAACAGGAACTATTGGAGTTTCTTCAGTATGTTTAAAGGTAGGACTCCAAGTTTGAATTCGCATAGGTTGTCCCTCAATAGTCATTCTTTACTTAGTCCAAACTATTACGAAGTCAAGTTCATTATGCAAATCAATGTAGACATTTCTAGCATTGAAATGGGCAATTTTAACCCCACCTAATCACTAAGTTTGGTTGATAAAACTCTATCTAATCATTTCAAATTTAGGCATCACATTACTAAACCTTCCAATTAGAGTATACTTACACCGATCTGTCCATTTGACAAGAAAATCTTCTTCACTAAATATAACAGCAGGTCTGTTTTGCTTCATAGTAATCTTAAGTTTTCAAAAAAATGGGAGCTACAGTTTTGGCCAAGTTACATCTAAGCCCAGCAGCATATGTTTGGATAAATGAATAATGTGCAGGTTCTTGATTATCACCTTGTTTTTGTTCTTTCATTTGCCCATACCCTCGTTGTCCTTGCAGATTCACATTAAGCTGTTGATTAGGTCTCACAAAGTTGTTAGAAATTTTTGGCAGAGGTTGTTGAATGTGCCTAGAAGCAGTACGAATCGCATCCCCATTCCCACCATTCCCAGTTACTTCAACAACATTCCTAACAAAATTATTAAATTTATTTGTAGCTGCAATGATATGGCCATGTCCAAACCCAGTACCAATAACCCCGGAACCTCCATTCCCACTAATACCAACATGATCAACAGTAGATAAACCAACATTCTCTCTATCGACATTTTGAGCATTAATAATCTAGGATTAATGTTAGGAGGAGTGATCTTACCTGCATTTAATTCATCAATATTTTTGCGTGCAGGTACATTGGAATGGCTTGGAGGATTACTCAATCGATTTAGGGATTATGGCTTAGGGTTTTTTTTGTTTTTGGTTTAAGGTTAAGCGTTTTATCTAGGTTTTATGATTTAGGGCTTTGTGTTTTTTAGGTTAAGGTTTTTTAGGGTTTTATAGGTTTATGGTTTAGGTATAAGGGTTTTTTGTGTTTTTAGGGCTTAACATACACAATTTAGGGCTTTATAGGGTTTAGAGCTTAGAGTTTTTAGGGTTTTGGGGTTTAAGGGTTTTAACGGTTATGTATTTCTTAGGTTTTTTGGGGTTTATAGTTTAGAGCTTAGGATTTTTTAGGTGTTTTAAATGGATTTTAGGGTTTATAGGATTTAGGGTTTCATAATCTTTAGGGTTTAGGGTTTCTTAGGGTTTTATGTTTAGAATTTAGGCTTTTGTGCTTAGGTTTTTTAAGGTTAAGGGTTTTATCTAGGTTTTTAGGTTTTAGGATTTTGGGATTTTAAGGTTAAGGCTTTTTAGGAGATTATATGTTTAGGTTTTAGGTATTAGGTTTTTTATTTGTTTTGGGTGTTTAACAAATACTATTTGGGCTTTATAAGGTTTAGAACTTAGAGTATTTTAGGTTAATGAGTTTTTAGTTTTTGTAGGGTCTTAAGGGTTAAGTGTTTCTTAGGGTTTTGTAGAGTTTAGGATTTAGGGCTTTGAGTTTTTTTTTTTTTTGTATTTTTTAGGTTTAGGGTTTATAGATTTTTCGGAATTAGGATTTAGAGTTCAAGGGTTTTAAATGGTTTTTAAGGTTAAAAGGATTTAGGGTTTAGGGTTTTTGGATAAGGATTTAGGGTTTTACGTTAGGATTTAGGGTTTAGGGCTTCATATTTTTTAACGTTTAGTGTTTAGTGTTCTATTTTGGACTTTGAATTTTTAGGTTATGATTTTTTAGGGTTTTATAGGCTTAGGGGTTAGGGATTGGGATGTTGTTTGGTGTTTTTTTTTAGTTTAGCATATACAATTTAGGGTTTTATAGGATATAGAACATAGATTATTTTAGGTTTAGGGATTTGGGTTTTTTAGTGTTTTTAAGGATTAAGTGTTTCTTAGGGTTTAGGCCTTAGTTTTTTTTAATGTTTTTAAGTTTTAGGGTTTACAAATTTTTATTATTAGGGTTTAGATCTTAGGGTTTTATAGGGGTTTTAAATGGGTTTTAGGGTTTATAGGATTTAAGGTTTTTAAAGTTTCTTGTTTCAGGTTTAGAATTTTGTATTTTAGATTGGGGTTTAGGCTTTAGGGCTTTTTTTTTAATTGGAATGACCCTTGTGGTGGTTCAGGGGCTGAGCAACACCCCCAAGCCTTATCATTTCACAAAATAAAATCTATGCAAGAAGGGGGGATAGACCTTACCTTCATACCTATGATGGGTCAGCTGGACATACCTACTACGGTTAGTCCATTTACCCTTACAAAGTGGATGTACTCTAAAAAATAAAACTCTAGAATACAATAAATAAGGGAGACTCTCCCCTTACAAAAATAGAAAGATATAAAACTAGCCTTACTCTAAACCTTCTATACCTATACTATACATAGACAATTGGAATAAGTTTCAAGATACAACCAAATTTTGACATAAGATAAACTCATCCAACTTCTAACAGTATGCTAAGTTAAGGTGGCTTTTTAACCTTTTAAGTTTTTTTCTCCTGATGTTTTGTATTCCCAACTTGTCTATCATGTAGCTTCCGTTTATTAATCCAACGAGTTGATGTTGAGTGTAGAACTATCGTATAATATCTTGTTTATGACTCCATTTAGATAACAAGTCAGCAGTACCATTTGCTTCATGATAAACATGCCTGCATTGGAACCATTCGAGTTTACTGCCGTATTGCCTTGATATCATGTTTGCCTCTTCATGGACAGACGGTTGCATTATTGATCCACTTGCTTAATAAATCCTAATCCACCTCTAAAATAATATGTTTGTATCCATGTTGTTCACACCAACTGATTCCCTGTAATGCTGCCTTGATCTCTGCAGTGTTGTTAGTACCAAAACCATGAGCAATAGCATATGCATAAGCAAGTTAACCTTGGTGATCTCTTAAAATTCCACCCCCTCCTATTTTACCCGGATTGTGCATAACACTACCATCAATGTTCAACTTTTGTACATGTAATGCAGGATTTTACCAATGTACCATAGTATTCTTATATTGTTGCTGGCACTGATAAACCATGCTGATCAGCCTTCCCAGTTATGAGGTCATTGTACATTAGTAAAAGCTACAATTAGAACCTGCATGATGTCTGTAAAAATCGCATATTGTACTCTTTGTTTGCTGGATTTTTTGCCCCCGTATTTCAATACAAACCTGTTTTTCCACAAGTTCCAAAAAATAAAATTAGGTAAAATTTGAAACAAATTTGTACCTCATTTTGATATCATAAACTCCTCCAATGCAGTAATAAACCCCTCAAGTTGGTATTTCACAGTTCTGTTCCCACTAATGTTGTATGCTTTTGCCAGATATATTTGGAAAAATTTCCATTCACCAAAATATGGTCAATTTCATCCTTCCCTTGTCTGTGATAACACTAACAATCAGCAGGTTCCTTTCCAAACGTATGTAATTTTTCATGAGTTTGTAGTTTACCCCTCAAAGATCTCCAAATAAAGAAAGATACTTTAAAAGGTAAGTTCTTGTGCCAAATAAATTTGTTAATAGGATCTTTGGTATGTTTTTTTTTCTGATTGTCTCCCAGGCAGTAGCTAATGAGAAATGCCCATTTTCAGGTGGGATCCAGTTTGCTGAATCTGGCAGTCCCTCCTTGTGTTGAATGGCGATATTAAGAATCATAGGAACTAGTAATGGAGGAGCATGTTGTAGAACTTCCCTCTCCTTCCATTTACCATCTTCTAGAAAATATGATACTTGAATATTGTTCAAGCTAGAAATGTTGGCACATTACGTAGCTAGAGGACCATCCCCAAAAAAATTATCCCACCAAAAGCTACAAGTGCCTGAGTGAATAGTCCAGCTATTCTGTGATTATGCATTATGTCTATTTGTAGTAAGATACCTCCAAACCAGTGACTGCAATGTATCATATTTCTTAGCCACTGGATTAGATCTTTGACAATATTTGGATTTTAAAAACTGCCCCCAAAGAGATTGTTTGGTCCTAAATTCCTATCATTGTTTATATTGGAAAGCCATACAAATATCTTCCAAAATTCTGACACATCTACCTCCCTCATAAGTAGGGTAACCAAGTGTTTCCCATGACGCCCAATGGTATTTTTTCTTTTCCTTGTCGCTTCCCCCAAAAACGTCAGCCATGATACTTTTAATATATTTTAAAGTAGTCTTAGAAGGAGAAATTGCAGCCATATTATGAATAGGAATAGATTGTAACACATGTTTCACTAAGGTTATTTTACCCCGAAAGCTTAATAATTTGGATTGTTAACCTGTTACTCTCTTTATTACTTTGTCTACTACATCAGAATAATATAAGATCCTTGGACCTCCAATATATAATGGACAACCTAGGTACATAATAGGACTCTCTTTCTTACTAAAACCAGTTTCTTCCACAGCAGTATTTGTAGTGATCATAAAATTGTTTTTTTCATTATTTAACAATTGATCAGACATTGTTTCATAAGATGTTATGGTCTTTATGATTAACTAGAAGAAAATTCTGTTAGTAGAAGAAAAAATAATAATGTCATCAGCAAACCTTAATTGATTAATTTGAGGCCCTCTAGTATCCATATGGAAACCCCTATACAACTGATCATTGTGAAGAAGATTAAGTGGTCTAGCTAATACCTCAACACTTAAGATAAATAAGACTGGAGACAAGGGATAACCCTATTTAAGACCTCTAGTGGAATGACAAAAAAACATGTCTTTTACCATTAACCACTATAGAATACCAATTATTACTCATAATCTTCCAAACCATATCAATGAAAATTTCTCCAAAGCCCATCCTCCTTAAAACTAAACAAGTGTAGGCCCAAGAAACTCTATCATAAGCTTTGACCATATCTAATTTAATGACCACATTATCACCTTTGTTAGGCTGTTTAATACCATGAATAATCTGTTGAGCTAACATAATATTTTCAGAAATACTCCTACCTTTTACAAAACCAGATTGATTGTCAGAAATAAGGCTAGGCAGAATTAGAGATAATGTAGTACTCATGATTATAGAAATGATTTTATTAGAAAAGTTACTAAGGCTAATATGTCTAAAATCTTTAAGTTTATTAGGGTGATCCACTTTGGGAAGAAGGATTAAACAAACATGAATAATATATTTAGGCATATCTTTCCCATTAAAGAAAGATTGAATAACATCAAGTAAATCTTCCTTAATGATGTCAAAACAAACATGATAAAATTTACCACCAATCCCATCCGGAACAGGAGCAGAATTTGGATTCATTGCTAAAACCACTTTACTTAGTTCTTCCATATTTGGAACACTTTACAAAATAGAATTTTGATCATCAGTAACCATATTAGGGATGCAATGTAACATATCCTCACTAATTCTAACATTCTTACCAGTGAAGATATGTTGATAGTACTGACAAGCTTCCTTGGAAATATTATCATCACTTTGCACCTGTTGTCCATTTTTTGAAAGAATTTTGTGCATAAACATTCTTCTCCTTTTTCCTCTCATCATAACATGAAAGTATTTTTATTTAGCATCAAATCAATGAAGTTGCGTATTTTGTTGTAAAAGGGAGTGTTCAATTTTCATATACCTTATATATTGAGCATTACTACAGTGCAATTTAGCTTTATTATCCTCATTATTATCGGTGACTAAGTTTTCTTCAGCACTCCTTACCAATTCCTCATATTCTTTAGTTTTAGTAAAAATATACCCATATTCATTCCTAGACCAAATAGTTAGTGTATTAGTAGGTCTCCTCATTTTAGTATGAAAACCCACATAGTTTTGCTTGAAACCTTCTTTTTCAAAAAATTAGCCACTGTATTTAGAAAAGAAGAATTTTTTGTCCAAAAGTAAGATGTTTGAAATATTTTGTAACAATTTCCTGCCTAACTCGAATTTCCAATAGTAAAGGACATTGATCAGAACCTACTGAGGGTAAATGAGTGATATTAGTTTGAGACATTTTCTACAATCATATGTCATTCACTAAAGCCTTATCTAATCTTTTCCAAATTCTAGCACCATAATCTCTGTGATTACACCAATTATAAGGTTGTCCATTATACCTAATGTCTAACAAACCACAAGCTTCAGTAACACTAATGAAATCAGAAATTTTGTTCATATTATATGCCCTACCACCTAATTTCTCTTGATTAGAAGAAATGACACTGAAATCACCAATGAGACACCAAGGAAGGTCTGTATCAGAATATTGCAACATGGTATCCAAAGAGGTCTCCTCAAGTGATCCTTACATTTAGCATACACATATGTTAATAAACTTTTCAGCACACTCCAAATGATTTATTTCACAAGTATTGTGTTGATCATCCACATCTAATACCTTACAATTTACATCACAAGTCCAAAACAACCATATTTTATTGTTAGGATTACTATGAGCATGATCAATAAGTAATTGAATTCTATTAGAATGAATGTGTGATTGGTCAGCAAAAGGGTCTAAAATAGCTTTAGGATAAGGGTTTTATCTAGCCTTTTAGGATTTAGTGATTTGGGTTTTTAGAATAAGGTTTTCTAGGGTTTTATAATAAGGGTTCAGGACTTAGGGTTTTTATTGTGTTTTTAGGGTTAGCATATACCGTTTAGGGCTTCAAAGGGTTTAGAGCTTAGAGTTTTATTAAATTTAATTGTTTTGAGGTTTTTTAGGGTTTAAGTGTTAAGTGTTTCTTATAAATTTTTAGGGTTTAGATTTTTTTAGTATTTTTTGGTTTAGGGTTTACTACTTTTTAGGATTTAGGGTGTTAAGGAGTTTAAACGGTTTTATTTTTGGGTTTGTAGGATTTAGGTTTCTTAATATCCAGGGCTTAGGTTTTCTTAGGGTTCTCGGTTTAGGATTTAGGGTTTTAGGTTTGGGTTTATGGTTTATGGTTTAGGGCTTAGGGTTCTTTTGTTTAGGCTTGTAGGTGGATAGTTTCATTTATGTTTTTATGGTTTAGGGCTTTTGGTTTATTTTTTGTTAAGGATTTTTAGGATATTATTTATTTAGAATTTAGGGTTTAGGGATTTGTTTTGTGTTTTTAAGGGTTTAGCTTGTACGATTTAGGGATTTATAGGTTTTAGAGCTTAGAGTTTTTTAGGTATACGGGGGCTTATGTTTTTTTTTTATGTTTTTTAGGTTTAGGATTTACCGATTTTCAATATAGATCTTAGGTTTTTGTAGGTGTTATTAATGGTTTCTAGAGTTTTATTTAGGGATTATAGGCTTTAGGGTTTCTTATGGTTTAAGGCTTAGGGTTTTATAGTTGTTTAAGTTTTGAATTTATGGTTTTAGGTTAGGGTTTAGATTTTGGAACTTAGGGTTTTAGGTTTAAGGTTTTTTCTAGGTTTTTAGGGTTTAGGGCTTCACATTTTTTAGGTTATGGTGTTTAGAGTTTTATAGGTTTAAGTTTTAGGGTTAAGGTTTTTTTTTTGTGTTCTTAGTGTTTAACATATAAGATTTAGGGGTTTATCGAGTTTAGCGCTTAGAATTTTTTAGGTTATGGTTTCTTTTTATAGTTTTTAAGGGTTAACTATTTCTTAGGGCTTAGGTCTAAGGGTTTTTGGGGTTATTAAAGTTTAGGATCTAATGATTTTTCGGATTTAGAATTTAGAGATTAGGTTTTTTAGGGATTTTAAATGGTTTTCAGGGTTTAGTTTAGGGTTTATAGGATTTAGTGTTTCTTAACGTGTAGGGCATTGGGTTTGTTAGGGTTTTAGGTTTAGGATTAGAGTTTAATGTTAGGGTTTAGGGTTAAGGGCTTAGGGTTTTACGTTATGGGTATTATCCAGATATTCAGGGTTTAGGGGTTTGGTTTTTTTGGGTTAAGGTAGGATTTAATAGGTTTATTGTTTAGGGTTTAGGGTTTTTTTAGGATTTAGGGTTCAAAATTTAGGGTTTTAGGGGTTTTAAATGGGTTTTAGGGTTTATTTTAGGTTTATAGGAAATAGGGTTTCTTAAGTTTAGGATTTACTATTTTAGGTTAGGGTTTACGATTTAGGCCTTAGGGTTTTTTAGGTTTAGGGTTCTAGGTTAAGGGTTTTATCTAGGTTTTTGGGATTTGGGTCTTTGGGTCTTTTTGGTTGAGGATTTTTAGGATTTTTATATTTAGGGTTTAAGAGCTTAGGGTACTTTTTGTGTGTTCTAGGATTTTGTATATATGATTTAAGGGTTTATTGGGTTCATGTTTTTTAGGTTTAGGGTCTTTTTGTATTTTGTTTTAGGGTTTTTAAGGGTTAAGTTTTTCTTAAGGTTTTTTTATTATTATTATTTGAACGACCCTTGAAGGGGTCAGGGGCTGAGCAACACCCCAGGCCTTATCATAGATATAAAGCAAAAAGTACACGGAGGGGGACATAAACTGTACCTCCAATTTGGTGGTTCAAGAGTTGGTGGCCTACTAAGTAACCTTAGAAGGTTCTCCAATTCTTCCCCAGACTAATAAGTAACCTATCCGTCTAAGTACCTATGAGAGGACTCCTCTCAGTACACACATTCTAGGAAAGCATAAATGAGGGAGACTCTCCCTTTACAAGCTAAAGAAAGACTCGACTATTTGCTATAATCAAACTAGACCAAGATATAGGGAGAGTCTCCCTTTACAAAAGAAGGAAGATACTCAATCACAAACTAAACCTAAGAAGTCTAGTTTATGAACTTGACTTGTAGATCAGCAAAAAATAGTAGAGTACTTGAATTAGTTCAAGCTCCTTCCTTCTTAAGGTTTTATAGGGTTTAGTGATTAGGGATTATGGTTTTTATTGTATTTTTATGTTTAGGGTTTATGTTTTCTTAGATTTAGGGTTTAGAGTATAGAGTTTAAGGGTTTGTAGGGTTTTTAAAAATGTTTTTAGGGTTTATTTTAAGAATTATCGGACTAAGGGTTTCTTAAGGTTTAGTTTTTTTTTTAGTTTTTAGGGTTAGAATTTAGATTTGGAGGTAAGGTTTTAGGGTTTAGGTCTTAACATTACTTTCGGTTTACGTTTTAAGGTTAATGTTTTGTCTATGATTTTAGGGTTTAGGGCTTTAGGTTTTTAGGTTAAATTTATTATAGTTTTATAGGTTTAGGTTTAAGTCTCAATATTTTTAGTGTCTTTTTGGGTTTAGAATATATGATTCCGGGTTTTATAGAGTTTTAAGCTTAGAGGTTTTTTTAGGTTTAGGGTTTTTTGGTGTTTTAGGGTTTTAAGGGTAAAGTGTTTCTTAGGGTTTTCTAGGGTTTAGGGCTAAGTTTTTTTTTGTGGATTTAGGTTTATTGTTTATGGATTTTACGGATTTAGTGCTTACGCTTTTGTAGGGGTTTGAAATGTTTTTAGGGTTTCTTAAGGTGCCAAGTTTCTAAGGGATTTTGGTTTAAGATTTTTAGGTTAGGGTTTAGGGTTTAGGGATTAGTTTTTTTTAGGCTTAGGATTTTAGTTTAATGATTTTATATGGGTTATAAGGTTTAAGGCTTCTGTGTCTTTTAGGGTTTAACATATACGATTTACGGCTTTATAGGATTTAGATCTTAGAGTTTTTTTAGGTTTATCGGTTTTTGGGTTTTTTAAGGTTTTAAGGGTTAAATGTTTCTTAGGGACTTTTAGAGTTTAGGTCTTAGGGTTTTTTGTGTTTAGTTTACGATTTAACGATTCTAAGGATTTAGGGTTTAGAACTTAGTGTTTTGTAGGTGTTTTAAGTGGCTTAGGGTTTTTTATGATTTATAGGAATTAGGGTTTCTAAAGTATTAGGTTTTAAGGTTTAGAATTTAGGGTATTAGGTTAGAATTTATGGCTTATTGTTTATTTTCGTTTAGGCTTTTAGGTTAAGGGTTTCATCTAGGTTTTTAGGGTTTAGTTGTTTGGGTTTTCTAGGTTAAGGTTTTATAGGGTTTTACATGTTAAAGGTTTAGGCTTAGGGTTTTTTCACGTTTAGAATATTCAATTTAGGGCTTCATAGTGTTTAGAGCTTGGAGTTTTTTAAGGTTTAGGGGTTTTGGGGATTTTCAGGGTTTAAGGGTGAGTGTTTCTTTAGTTTTTTTTAGGATTAACAGCTTAGAGTTTTTTTTGTGGCTTTTAGGTTTAGGGGTTACAAATTTTTAGGATTTAGGGTTTATTTTAGGGCTTATAGGATTTAGGGATTTTTAAGGTTTAGGGTTTAGGGTTTTTTAGGGTGTTCAGTTTAGGATTTGAGTTTTAGGTTAGGGTTTAGGGTCTTTAGATTTAGGATTTTATGTCATGGGTTTTATTTTTTTTTAGGGTTTAGGGCTTTGGGTTTTTTTGGGTTAAGGATTTTTAGGATTTTTTATGTTTAGGGTTTAGGGCTTAGGTTTTTATTTTTATTTTCTAGGGTTTAGCTTATAAAGAATTAGGGTGTACATTTTAGGATTTTATACGGGTTTAAATGGGTTTTAAGGTATATTTTAGAGTTATAGGATTTAGAATATTATAAGTTTAAGGGTTTTAGGTTTAGGATGTAGGGTTTCAGGTTAGGGTTCAGGGTTTAAGGCTTAGGGTTTTTTTGTGTTTAGGTTTTAGATTAACAATTTTATTTACGGTTTAGGGCTTTGGGGTTTTTGGGTTAAGGTTTTTTAGGATTTTGTAGGTTAGGGCTTAGGACTTTTGTGCTTTTTAGGGTTTAGCAAATACTATTTTGGTCTTTATAGGGTTTAGAGCTTAGAATATATTTAGGTTTAGGTGTTTTGGGGTTTTTTGGGCTTTGAAGGGTAAGATGTTTCTTAAGGTTTAGGGCTTAGAGTTTTATGTGTTTTTTACGTTTAGTTTCAGATTTTAAGGATTTAGGTCTTAGAGTAGAGGGTTTTGTAGGAGTTTAAATGAGTTTTAGGATTCATTTTAGAGTTTATAGAATTTAGGGTTTCTTAAAGTTTAGGGTTTAAGGTTTCTTAGGGTTTTAGGTTAGGCTTTATTGTTTTGGTTTATGGTTTCTTAGGTTTAGGGCTTTAGGTTTAGGATTTTATCTAGGATATTGGGGTTTAGTGATTAAGTTTTTTAGATTATGGTTTTTAGGGTTTTATAGTTTAAGGGTTTAGGGCTTAGGGTTTGTTATGTTTTTTAGGGTTTAGCATATATGTTTAGGGATTTATAGGGTGTAGCGATTAGAGTTATTTACGTTTATCGGTTGTTTAGGGGTTAAAGGGTTAAGTGTTTCTTAGGGTTTTTACGGTTTAGGGCTAAGGCTTTTTTTGTGTTTCTAGTTTTAGGGTTTACAAGGCTTTAGGATTTAGGGTTTAGATATTAGGGTTTTGTTGTGGTTTTAAATGGTTTTTAGGGTTTATAGGATTTTGGGTTTCATAAGGTTTAGGGTTTCTTTAGGTTTTAGGTTTAGGATTTAGTATTTTATGTTAGGGTTTAGGGTTTAGGACTTATGGATTTTTTAGGTTTATGATTTTGGTTAAGGATTTTAACTATGTTTTAAAGTTAATGGTTTAGGGTTTAGAGCATAAGGTTTTTATTTTTTGGTATTTTTGGGTTAAAGTTCTTATGGTTTTATTGGTGAGGGCTTAACACTCAGGGTTTTGTAGTATTTTTAAGGGTTAAGTTTTTCTTAAGGTTTTTTTATTATTATTATTTGAACGACCCTTGAAGGGGTCAGGGGCTGAGCAACACCCCAGGCCTTATCATAGATATAAAGCAAAAAGTACACGGAGGGGGACATAAACCGTACCTCCAATTTGGTGGTTCAAGAGTTGGTGGCCTACTAAGTAACCTTAGAAGGTTCTCCAATTCTTCCCCAGACTAATAAGTAACCTATCCGTCTAAGTACCTATGAGAGGACTCCTCTCAGTACACACATTCTAGGAAAGCATAAATGAGGGAGACTCTCCCTTTACAAGCTAAAGAAAGACTCGACTATTTGCTATAATCAAACTAGACCAAGCTATAGGGAGAGTCTCCCTTTACAAAAGAAGGAAGATACTCAATCACAAACTAAACCTAAGAAGTCTAGTTTATGAACTTGACTGGTAGATCAGCAAAAAATAGTAGAGTACTTGCATTAGTTCAAGCTCCTTCCTTCTTAAGGTTTTATAGGGTTTAGTGATTAGGGATTATGGTTTTTATTGTATTTTTATGTTTAGGGTTTATGTTTTCTTAGATTTAGGGTTTAGAGTATAGAGTTTAAGGGTTTGTAGGGTTTTTAAAAATGTTTCTAGGGTTTATTTTAAGAATTATCGGACTAAGGGTTTCTTAAGGTTTAGTTTTTTTTTTAGTTTTTAGGGTTAGAATTTAGATTTGGAGGTAAGGTTTTAGGGTTTAGGTCTTAACATTACTTTCGGTTTACGTTTTAAGGTTAATGTTTTGTCTATGATTTTAGGGTTTAGGGCTTTAGGTTTTTAGGTTAAATTTATTATAGTTTTATAGGTTTAGGTTTAAGTCTCAATATTTTTAGTGTCTTTTTGGGTTTAGAATATATGATTCCGGGTTTTATAGAGTTTTAAGCTTAGAGGTTTTTTTAGGTTTAGGGTTTTTTGGTGTTTTAGGGTTTTAAGGGTAAAGTGTTTCTTAGGGTTTTCTAGGGTTTAGGGCTAAGTTTTTTTTTGTGGATTTAGGTTTATTGTTTATGGATTTTACGGATTTAGTGCTTACGCTTTTGTAGGGGTTTGAAATGTTTTTAGGGTTTCTTAAGGTGCCAAGTTTCTAAGGGATTTTGGTTTAAGATTTTTAGGTTAGGGTTTAGGGTTTAGGGATTAGTTTTTTTTAGGCTTAGGATTTTAGTTTAATGATTTTATATGGGTTATAAGGTTTAAGGCTTCTGTGTCTTTTAGGGTTTAACATATACGATTTACGGCTTTATAGGATTTAGATCTTAGAGTTTTTTTAGGTTTATCGGTTTTTGGGTTTTTTAAGGTTTTAAGGGTTAAATGTTTCTTAGGGACTTTTAGAGTTTAGGTCTTAGGGTTTTTTGTGTTTAGTTTACGATTTAACGATTCTAAGGATTTAGGGTTTAGAACTTAGTGTTTTGTAGGTGTTTTAAGTGGCTTAGGGTTTTTTATGATTTATAGGAATTAGGGTTTCTAAAGTATTAGGTTTTAAGGTTTAGAATTTAGGGTATTAGGTTAGAATTTATGGCTTATTGTTTATTTTCGTTTAGGCTTTTAGGTTAAGGGTTTCATCTAGGTTTTTAGGGTTTAGTTGTTTGGGTTTTCTAGGTTAAGGTTTTATAGGGTTTTACATGTTAAAGGTTTAGGCTTAGGGTTTTTTCACGTTTAGAATATTCAATTTAGGGCTTCATAGTGTTTAGAGCTTGGAGTTTTTTAAGGTTTAGGGGTTTTGGGGATTTTCAGGGTTTAAGGGTGAGTGTTTCTTTAGTTTTTTTTAGGATTAACAGCTTAGAGTTTTTTTTGTGGCTTTTAGGTTTAGGGGTTACAAATTTTTAGGATTTAGGGTTTATTTTAGGGCTTATAGGATTTAGGGATTTTTAAGGTTTAGGGTTTAGGGTTTTTTAGGGTGTTCAGTTTAGGATTTGAGTTTTAGGTTAGGGTTTAGGGTCTTTAGATTTAGGATTTTATGTCATGGGTTTTATTTTTTTTTAGGGTTTAGGGCTTTGGGTTTTTTTGGGTTAAGGATTTTTAGGATTTTTTATGTTTAGGGTTTAGGGCTTAGGTTTTTATTTTTATTTTCTAGGGTTTAGCTTATAAAGAATTAGGGTGTACATTTTAGGATTTTATACGGGTTTAAATGGGTTTTAAGGTATATTTTAGAGTTATAGGATTTAGAATATTATAAGTTTAAGGGTTTTAGGTTTAGGATGTAGGGTTTCAGGTTAGGGTTCAGGGTTTAAGGCTTAGGGTTTTTTTGTGTTTAGGTTTTAGATTAACAATTTTATTTACGGTTTAGGGCTTTGGGGTTTTTGGGTTAAGGTTTTTTAGGATTTTGTAGGTTAGGGCTTAGGACTTTTGTGCTTTTTAGGGTTTAGCAAATACTATTTTGGTCTTTATAGGGTTTAGAGCTTAGAATATATTTAGGTTTAGGTGTTTTGGGGTTTTTTGGGCTTTGAAGGGTAAGATGTTTCTTAAGGTTTAGGGCTTAGAGTTTTATGTGTTTTTTACGTTTAGTTTCAGATTTTAAGGATTTAGGTCTTAGAGTAGAGGGTTTTGTAGGAGTTTAAATGAGTTTTAGGATTCATTTTAGAGTTTATAGAATTTAGGGTTTCTTAAAGTTTAGGGTTTAAGGTTTCTTAGGGTTTTAGGTTAGGCTTTATTGTTTTGGTTTATGGTTTCTTAGGTTTAGGGCTTTAGGTTTAGGATTTTATCTAGGATATTGGGGTTTAGTGATTAAGTTTTTTAGATTATGGTTTTTAGGGTTTTATAGTTTAAGGGTTTAGGGCTTAGGGTTTGTTATGTTTTTTAGGGTTTAGCATATATGTTTAGGGATTTATAGGGTGTAGCGATTAGAGTTATTTACGTTTATCGGTTGTTTAGGGGTTAAAGGGTTAAGTGTTTCTTAGGGTTTTTACGGTTTAGGGCTAAGGCTTTTTTTGTGTTTCTAGTTTTAGGGTTTACAAGGCTTTAGGATTTAGGGTTTAGATATTAGGGTTTTGTTGTGGTTTTAAATGGTTTTTAGGGTTTATAGGATTTTGGGTTTCATAAGGTTTAGGGTTTCTTTAGGTTTTAGGTTTAGGATTTAGTATTTTATGTTAGGGTTTAGGGTTTAGGACTTATGGATTTTTTAGGTTTATGATTTTGGTTAAGGATTTTAACTATGTTTTAAAGTTAATGGTTTAGGGTTTAGAGCATAAGGTTTTTATTTTTTGGTATTTTTGGGTTAAAGTTCTTATGGTTTTATTGGTGAGGGCTTAACACTCAGGGTTTTGTAGTATTTTTAAGGGTTTAGACTATATGATTTAGGGTTTAGAGATTAGACTTTTCTTAGGTTTAGGGTTTTTTGGTTTTTAGGTTTTAAGGGTTATGTGTTTTATAGGGTTTAGGGTTTAGGTCTTAGGGTTTTCTTGTGGTTTTACGTTTATCGTTTACGGATGTCACATCCGAGAAGTAACCCGTAGACGTAACCGGCATCATCATCCTCGTAGAGGACTAGGACTAGCCTCTTAGCATTCATCATTACATTCAAAGGTTAAAAGTGCAGAAAATTAAAAAAAATTCATCTATCCTACTTGATGAGGTTTACTTAGACATCTCGATTACACATAATATATTTATACCCAGTATACATAGACCCTTCGTATAAGAAGATTACATAGTCTTCTACTTTTATGCCACATATAGGCAACATACACAATATAGTCTTAAAAGGGATGTCTCATATTAAAATATCTAAATGGAGTCAAACATAAGGGCACAAGCCCTTACACAAATGTAGAAATGCCACTTAGGGCTTACAACAATATCTCAAAATAACATGAATGAAATGATCGTCTTTAGACTATAACAAGGAACCATATCCAGAGAAATAGCAAGGCATCATCCTCGTACTTGAGGACATACGCACACTTGGTGAATAATTCCAAGCATTCCTTCAAAAGTCGTCACGAACCCTTCAATGACCGGAACCTAAAATGTTGGTGAAAAGGGGAGTAATGGGGTTAGCACATCACTTGTACTAAGTATAGGATAATATGCACATACAACATAGAAATCATGCTAAAAATGGACATTTATGCAAAAGCATGCAAAGTCACTTTGGAAACACCTTATGCACATTCAAGAACCAATACAAGTAAATGGGCTTATATTAATTAAGTCAAGACCATGTACATTACAAGACAAATAATACCAAATCTAGTGAAGTCAACATGCATATCAACATAATTGAGCACATAATCAAGACAACTCAATCATCAAGTTATAATACCAACAAGCATGCAATAGAGTACTTAACATCATAATTTAAGCAAGACTATCACTGATATGCCCCCATTAAGTCCACTAGTACAATGATTAAGTAAGGCCCCATAACCTCACTCAACCAAGTAAACCCAACAAGAAGTATAAGAGATGCCCAACTTTACATACTATATCATTAAATTAGAAAACATCATACTTTAGCAATAGAGACCAACAATATATTCATAAGTGAAACCAATATCACACAATGTCATTTACATGTAGGATCAACATAACATATCATTTGCATTCATAAGCATATAAACACATAAGTACATCCTTCCCAAGACTTCCCTCAAGGATAACTTGTGCAATGTATAGGTAGAGTCCCATACCCCTACCTAGACTAAGTTAAACCCATTAGATCATCCTAGTTAGAGTTCACTTAATTACTTCATTTTACCGTTTGGGAACATCTTGCCTTAACCGACATAGACCACATGAGCTGATGTGGAATCCGGTGTCATGGAACCCTACACCAAAAGAAGGTGAACTACTTGCCAAGGTAGTACCAAAGCATGAACATAGAATCTATGTGGATCCAATAGCTAGTATTACTATGGGGGCAACATAGTTCAAGAACTAGGACATATAGTTGGGACCCTCTTTATGCTAGATGCATTATAGTCTCCAATCAAACGAGTACTATAGTGATCGTACCTTCCCTATGTAAGAAAGGACACTTCTCACTTCTAGTTGACTCGGTCCTAAGCTAGACTCCCTTTTTGAAATGTCTTTCATTAATAATCATTAATTAGTCTAGGTCATAATGTCTACCCCTTATACAGTCATCATCATAGCTCAATAAGAATTGAATGAGTATTGTCCTTTCATTACAATTCACATATGTGAGGTTAGCACATTTGCATAATCACATTATGACAAAGAACATAGGCAAATTTATCACCACCCTTATGTAATTACATCTTAGCCAACAAATCACAAGTAATAATTCAAGACATTCCAGTTCAACAACATACCAACCCTAATCAATTTTATCATAATGTGACAAGACCAGATCCATCAACAAACCTAGGTCCAATATTTGCGTCTACGAGCTGGCCATCAATAGATGGACATCATTTTACCGCAGTCTTCCCCTATTGGGCATAGACTTTTCTCCGTTAGGCTTCTTTAAGGGCAGGTATGAGAAGGGTCCCCCTCTCCCTTGTCAAATCTTAGTTATCAAAGCTTTAGTAATAGAAAAAGCAACCTATCTGGAATGGCCTAATCCTTACTCAAGCAAAGCTGTATGCAACCGCATAGAGGAAGTTAAGTCAATACCTTACTTCAATATAACTTCATTAGTAAACACAAGGAATCATAATTGAAGTAAAGGATTGAGATCACAAGACTTACCCCAATCTCCTTCACAAGCCATCATCCAAGGTTTTACCATCAACCATAAAAGTCAACCCAACATTGGGTGTAATATCATCATACAAAACTAATAAACACAATAAGGAAGTCAATTGAATCACTACACAACAATTCATCACTAATTCATAGCCTAGGGTTAGGGATTTGGGTCAAATTCATTATCTACTTCATAACCTAGGTTAAATCATCAAGAACTAGCATAATTTCATCATAATACATCATAGTCCAAGTATAATATCCAAAAGAAACCATAAAGAATACAACTTAGAAGACCAAATTCGTAATAAAAGAAAACCCACTTGAAACTCATATTTTTTGAAATAGATTTTGGAAAAACCCTTTTGGGAAAGATTCCCAAAGGTTAAAGGAACCCCATAGATTGTTAATTTATGAAGAATAATTACGAAAAAACCCATCCTTTCTACCCTAGACTTTGACTTAGCCCTTCAACGGAGTTTTTCTATTTGGGAGAGAGAAAAAAGAGAGAAGGAAGAGGAATTGGGTTTCGGGAATTATGATAGTTAGGTTAGTTTAATTAGGATTGAGTCTTTATATAAGTCATTAACTACGTTAATTATACCTACCTTAATAATTAAATGATTAACAAACCACCTAATAAATTAATAGGACTAACCTAAAACGTGGCAGCAAAACAGTGACCTCACCTAGGAGACCCCGACCTACGAGCCGTAGGTTAGTCGATGGTGCATTCAACCAACCGTCCTGCACAACCGTCGTTTTGGTCAGAGATTTGACAAAAATGGTCCTTTGCCATTAATGTTTAAGTGACCATCGATGGTGGCCATTGATGCCTCATCGATTGGCCTATGTCCCATTGGTTGGCAGTCGTCGATGGCACTGTCTTTTAATAGCTTTTAGCCAAACAGGAAGGGTTCTCATCAAGGACCCTTTGATTGGTCCTTGGAGTGTCGTACCTGGAAGTTTTGACCCTAAACCAACTTTAATACATATTAGACACCTTACTACCAAATTCTATCGAATTTCGACTCTTAAAACCTACTCAAATAGGCAAAGGCACACTAGCACCTTTTGAAATAGTTTCCGGACGTCATGGACGTTTCTTGACGTTTTGATTCTTAAACTTCCTAATGAATTATATACATTATATTTGACCTTCAAACAGTGTTACAACTCTTAGACCCTCATGTTAGGCTCTAGATTAGGCTTTAGACTTTTTAGGAGTGTTACAACGGATTAAGGGTTTCTTAAGGCTTTGGGTTTCTGAGGGTTTTAGGTTTAGGATTAAGGGTTTTTGGTTAGGTTTTAGGGCTTAAGGTTTTTTAGGTTTAGGGTTTTATCTAGTTTTTAAGGTTTAGGGCTTTTGGGTTTTTGTATTAAGGTTTTTAGGGCATTATTGGTTTAAGGTTTATGAGTTAGAGTTTTTTAGGGTTTAGCATATACGATTTAGAGCGTTATAGGGTCTAGATCTTAGAGGTTTTTAGGTTTAATTTTTTTTAGGGTTTTTATGTATTAATTATTTCTTAGGGTTTTTTAGGGTTTAGGGTTTTAAATTGTTTTGGGGTTTATTTTAGGGGTTATAAGATTTAGGGATTTTTAAGGTTTAGGGTTTTAGGTTTAGTATTTAGGGTTTAAAGGTAGGGTTTATAGTTTAGGGCAATAGGATTTTTGAGCTAATGTTTTTCGAGCTTTTATATGTTTCTTATTTAGGGTTTTGGGTTTTTTAGGTTATGGATTTTTACGGTTTTCTTATGTTTTTCAGGGTTAAGAAATACTATTTTGGGCTTTATAGGGTTTAGAGCCTTGAGTTTTTTAAGGTTTAGGGCTTTTTGATTATTCTTTAGGGTTTTTATGGGTGATGTGTTTCTTAGGGTTTTATAGGCTTTAGGGCTTAGGTTTTTTTGTGTTTTTAGGTTTAAGTTTTACGAACTTATAGGATTTTGGGTTTAGATGTTAGGGTTTTGTAAAGGTTCTTAATGCTTTAAAGGTTTAGTGGTTTGGGTTTAGGATTTAGGGTTTTAGGATAGGGTTGAAGGTTTAGGGATTAGGATTTTTATAGATTTTGAATTTTATGTTAAGGGTTTATCTAGGTTAGGGATGAAGGCGTTATTTTATTTAGGTTAATGTTTTTAGGGTATCATAGTATTATGGTTTTGTGCTTAGATTTTTTTTATGGTTTTTAGGGTCTAGCATATACAATTTTGGGCTTTATAGGGTTTAGGGTTCAAAGTTTTTAGGTTTAGGGGTTTTTAGTTTTTTTTAATGGTTTATAATGGTTAAGAGTTTCTTCGGGGTTATGGTTTAGAGCTTATGGTTTTCGTAGGAAATTTAAATTATTTTAGGGTTTATTTTAGGATTTATAGGATTAAGGGATTCTTAAGTTTTATGGTTTAGGGTTTCTTAGGGTTTTAGGTTTAGGATTCAGATTTTTAGGTTAGGGTTTACGGTTTAAGGTTAAGGGTTTCATTTTGGTTTTTAGAGTTTTGACTTTGTGTTTTTTATGTTAAGATTTTTTAGGATTTTATAGGTTTAGGTTTTAGAGATTAGATTTTTTAGGTTTACAAGTGTTTGTATTTTTTTGGATTTTTAAGGGTTATGTGAATTTTTGTGTTTAGGGCATAGGGTTCTTCTTTGTGTGTTTTATGGTTTGGGGTTTACATGTTTATTTTTATATTTAAGGTTTAGAGAATAGGTTATTTAGTGATTTCAAATGGGTTTAAGGGTTTATTTTAGGGTTTATTGGATTTAGGATTTCTTAAGTTTTATGATTTAGGGTTTCTTAGGGTTTTAGGTTAAGGATTTAGTCTTTTGGGTTAGGATTTAGGGATTAGGGTTTTTGGGATTAGAATTTTAGGTTAACGAATTAATCATGGTTTTTAGGGTTTAGGGATTAGGTTTTCTTTTTTGTGATTTTCAGGGTTTAGCATATACAGTTTAGGGATTTATAGGGTTTAAAGCTCAGAGATTTTTTAGGTTTTAATGTTTTTTAGAGTTTTTAAAGGTTAAGTTTTTCTTAGGGTTTCTTTGGGTTTAGGGCTTAGGGTTTTTTACAAATGTTTTTTAGGTTTAGAATTTGAGGATTTTTAGGATTTAGGGTTTAGAGCTTAGGGTTTTGTCAAGGTTTTAAATTTTTTAGGGTTTATATTAGGGTTTAGAAGATTCGGGGTTTGTTAAAGTTTAATGTTTAGTGTTGATTAGTGTTTTTGGTTTAGGATTTAGGGTTTTAGGTTATTATTTAGTGTTAAGGTCTTAGAGTATTAGGTAAAGGGTTTCACATAGGTTTTCTAACGTTAGGGGCTTTGATTTGTTTTGTGATTTTAGGGATAAAAATATATTATTTAGGGTTTAGAGCTTAGAGTTTTGTAAGTTTAGGGGTTTTGGGGTTACTAAGGATTAGGTGTTTCTTAGGGTTTAGGGCTAGGAGTTTAGCAGTTTTTTGTGTTTTTAGGTTTAGGGATTACTGATTTTTAGAATTTAGGATTTAAATCTTAGGATTTTGTAGGGTTTTAAATGTTTTTAAGGTTTATTTTAGGGTTTATAGGATTTAGCGTTTCTTTAGGTTTGGGGTTTAGAGTTTTTAAGAATTTTAAGTTTAGGATTTAGGGTTTTATATTAGCGCTTATGGTTTAGGGTTTATTTTTTATGTTTATGGTTTCTGTTCAGGGCCTTATCTATGTTTTTAACGTTTAGGTCTTTGGGATTTAAACGTTAAGGTTTTTTGGGTTCTATAAGTTTAGGGTTAAGGGCTTAGGGTTTTTTTTGTGTCTTTTCGGGATTAGCATATAATATTTAAGGCTTTATAGGGTTAAGAACTTAGAATTTTTTAGGTTTAGGGATTTCTAGGTTTTTTTAGGATTTTTAAGTGTTAAGTGTTTCTTAGGTTTTTTTTAGTCTTTATAGTTTAGGGCTTTGGTTGTTTTTTTTTAGTGTGTTTTTTAGGTTTTGTATTTATGGATTTTAAGGATTTAGGTTAAGATATTGAGGTTTTATAGGAGTTTTTAATTATTTTTAAGTTTTATTTTTATGTTTTTATACGATTTAGGATTTCTTAAGATTTAGAGTTTATGGTTTCTTAGAATTCTATATTTATTATTCAGGGTTTTAGGTAAGGTTTTAGGGCATAGGGCTTAGGATTTTTTTTAGGTTAAGGGATTTATCTTGGTTTCAAGGGTTTAGGGCTTAGGTTTTTTTTGGAGATCAAATTTTCTTAGGTTTAGGCGTTTATGGGTTTTTAGGATATTTTACGGGTTAAGTGGTTCTTAGGGTTTTTAAGGTATTAGTTTGTTTGTTTTTTGCTTTTTAGGTTTAGATTTTATGGATTTTGGCTTTTAGGATTTAGATCTTAAGGGTTTTAGAGGATTATTTTTAGGATTTTAAGTTAAGGTTTTTATCTAGGTTTCTAGGTTTTAGGGTTTTTAGTTTATTAGTTTATGATTTTTTAGGAGTTATAGGTTTATGGTTTAGGGCTTAGGGTTGTTTTTGTATTTTTTAGGGTTTAGCATATACTATTTAGGGTTGTATAGGGTTCAGAGCTTAGCGTTTTTTATGTTTAGGGGTTTTTGGTTCTTTTTAGGGGTTTTAAGGGTAAAGTGTTTCTTAGGGTATGTTAGGGTTTAGGGTTAACGTATTTGGATTATTATTTTTTTGGTTCAAGGTTTATGGATTTTTAGGATTTAGGGTATATATATTAGGGTTTTTAGGGGTATTAAATGGTTTTAAAGGTTTCATAAGGTGTAGGATTTAGGATTTCTTAGGGTTTTAGGTTTAGGATTTAGGATTTATGTTAGGGATTAGATTTTAGGGCTTAGAGTTTTTTGGGGATTAGGGTTTTAGGTAAAGAGTTCTATCTAAATTTTAATAGTTTAGGGCTATGGGTTTTTTGGATTAAGTTTTTTTAGCGTTTCATAGTTTTAGGAATTAGGGCTTAGGGGTTTTGTGTTTTTAGGGTTTAGCATATACAATTTAGAGCTTTGAGTTTATAAGGTTTAGGAGTTTTTAGGGGGGTTTACGATTTTTATGTCTTAAGTGTGTCTTAGGGTTTACTAGGGTGTAGAGTTTAAGGCTTTTTGTAATTATTAGGTTTAGGGTTTATGGATTTTAAGGATTTAGGGTTTGTAGGTCTTTTAAATGGGTTTTAGGGTTTATCATATTAGGGTTGTATATGGTTTAGGGTTTAGGGTTTAGGGTTTCTTAGGTTTTTTTTAGGATTTACGGTTTTATGGTTTAAGACATAGAGTTTTTTGTTAGGTTTATGTTTTTAGGTTAAGGGTTTTACTTAGGTTTTAGGGTTTAGGGTTTTAGGTTAAGGGTTTTGCTTCGGTTTTAGGGTTTAGGGCTTAGAGAATTTAGGTTAAGGTTTTTTAGGATTTTATAGGCTTAGGCTTTAAAGCTTATGGTGTCTTTGGTGTTTTTAGGGTTTAGAGCATAGAGGTTTAGGTTTAGTGGTTCTTGCGGTTTTAGGGGTTTTAAGTGTTAAGTGTTTCTTAGAGTTTTAGGGTTTGGTACTTAGTGTTTTCTTTGTGTTTGTAGGTTAAGGGTTTACGAATTTTAGGATTTAGGTTTAGAGATTGTGGGGTTTAGAGGTTTTAAATGATTTTAGGGTTTATTTTAGGCTTTATAGGTTTTAGGGGTTTTCAAGGATTATGTTTTAGGATTTCATTGAATTTTAGGTTTAGGATTTTGGGTTTAGGATATTTAGGTTTATGGTTTTACATTAAGGGCTTAATCTAGGCTTCTAGGGTTTAGGGCTTTGTGCTTTTTAGGTTATGGTTTATAGGTTTTATGGTATCGGGGCTAGGGTATTTTTGATGTTTTTAGGGTTTTGCATATATGATTTAGGGATTTATATTATTTAGAGAATAGTATTTTTTGGGTTAGGGGTTTATGGTTTTTTAGTATTTTTAACGGTGAAGTGTTCCTTATGATTTTTTAGGTTTTAAGGTTTAGGAATTAGGTTTTTTTGTGTGTTTTTTAGATTTTGAGTTTACATATTTTTTGCTTTAAGGATTTGGATCTTAGGATTTTGTAGGGATTTTAAATGATTTTTAGGGTATTCGGTTAAGAGTTTTATCTAGGTTTTTAGGGTTTAGATCTTTGAGTTTCTTAGGTTATTGTTTTTTAGGGTTTTTATAGATTTGTGTTTTAGGGATTAGGTTTTTTTTTTGTTTTTCTTAGGTTTAGCATATATATGATTTAGGGCTTTATAGGGTTTAGAGCTTAGAATTTTTTAAGTTTAGGGTTTTTTGAGGGTTAAGTGTTTCTTAGGGTATGTTAGGGTTTAGGGTTAACGGCATAAGTTTTTTATTTTTTTTTTGTTTAAGCTTTAGTGCTTATGGATTTTTTGGTGTTTTTTTAGAGTTTAGTATATAGGATTTAGGGATTTATAGGATTTAGATCATAGAGTTTTTTAGGTTTAGGGGGGTTTTGTATTTTTTTGGGCTTAGGGCTTAGGGTTTATTTGTCTTTTTTAGGTTTAATGTTTATAGAATATTAGGATTTAGGGGTTAGAGATAGTATTTTGTAGAGGGTTTAAATGATTTTTATGATTTATTTTAGGGTTTATAGGATTTTGGGTTTCAAAAGGTTTAGGTTTTCTTTGAGTTTTAGGTTTAGGATTTAGGGTTTTTGGTTAGGGTTTAGTGTTTTTGGGGAGGGTTAGGGTCTTTGAGGTTTTAAGATTAAAGTTTTTTAAGGTTTATAGGTTTAGGGTTTAGGGATTTATGTTTTTTTTTTAGGGTTAACCATATACAATTTTGGGTTTAATAGGGTTTAGTAGGTTTAGGGGTTTTAGGGGTTTTAAGGATTAGGTGTTTCTTAGTATTTAGTGGCTTAGGGTGTTTTTGTGTGTTTTTAGTTTTAAGTTTACAGATTTTTAAAATTTAGTATTTATATCTTAGGATTTGTACGGATAGTAAATGGATTTAGAGTTTATTTTAGGCTTTATAGGAAGAATTTCTTAAGGTTTGGGGTTTAGGTTTTATTAGAACTTTAGGTTTATAACTTAGTGTATTAGGTTAGGGTTTTGGTTTAGGGCTTAGTGTTTTTTAAGGTTTATGGTTTTAGGTTACGGTTCTTATATAAGTATTTAACGGTTAGGGCTTTGAGTTTTTACGTTATGGTATTTTAGGTTTTATAGTTTTAGGGTTAGGGACTTAGGGTTTTTGTGTTTTTTTGGGATTAGCATATATGATATAAGGCTTTATAGGGTTTAGAACTTAGTGCTTTTTAGGTGTAGGGATTTTTGGGTTTGTTAGGATTTTCAAGGGTTAAGTGTTTCTTTGGTTTTTTTTAGTGTTTATGATTAAGGAATTATGGTATTTTTTTTTTAGTTTTTGGGTTGATGGGTTACGGATTTTAAGGATTTAGGTTAAGATCTTGTTTTTTTTAGGGTTTTAAATGTGTTTTAAGGTTTACTTAGGGCTTATCGGATTTAGAGTTTAGGGTTCTTAGAGGTTTTAATGTTTCAGTGTTTTCTTTGTGGTTTTTATGGTTAGAAATTATGAATTTTTATCTTTTAGGATTTAGATCTTAGGGTTTTGTAGGGGTTTTAAATAATTTTTAGTGTTTTAGAAGGGTTTTATCTAGGTTTCTAGGATTTAGGGCTTTAGCTTTTTTAGGTTATGGGTTTTTAGTGTTTTATAGGTTTATGGTTTAGGGCTTAGGGTTGTTTTTGTAGGGTTTTGCATATATGATTTAGGGCTTCATAGGATTTAGAGCTTAGAGGTTTTAGGTTTAGGGATTTTTAGCTATTTGTAGGGGTTTTCAGGGTTAAGTGTTTCATTGGGTATGTTAGGACTTAGGGTTTAGGGTTTAGGTCTTAGGGCTAAGGGTTTTTCTTTTTTTAGGTTTAGGGTTTACGAATTTTTAGGATTTAGGGTTTAGAGAAAAGGGTTTTTAGGGGTATTAAATGGTTTTTATGATTCATAAGGTGTAGGGTTTTGGGTTTAGGACATAGGATTTTCGGTTAGGGCTTAGGTTTTTTTTAGGTTTAGGGTTTTAGATAAAGGGTTTTATCTAAGGTTTTAGAGTTTAAGGCTTTGTGTTTTTTCAATTATGTTTTTTTTAGAGTTTCATACTCTTAGGATTTGGGGCTTAGAGTTTTATTTTGTTTTTAGTGTTTATAGGGTTTAGGGATCAGATTTTTAAGGTTTAGGAGTTTTTAGTTTTTTTTTTGGATTTTAAGGGTTAAGTGTGTCTTAGGGTTTAGTACGGTTTAGGTTTAGGTGTAGGTCTTAGGATTTTTTTTGTTTGTAATTTTTAGGTTTAGGATTTAGGGTTTAGATCTTAGGGTTTTGTACGAGCTTCAAATTATTTTTAGGATTTATATTAGGTTTTATAGGATTTAGTGTTTTATATGGTTTAGAGTTTAGGATTTCTTAGGATTTTTGGCTTAGGATTTAGTGATTTAGGTCAGGGTTTAGGGTTAAAGCTTAGAGTTTTTTTAGGTTTTGGGTTTTAGGTTTAGGATTTTATTTAGATTTTTAGGGTTTAGAGCTTTCAGTTATTTTATATAAAAAAACATGTTCAGGATTTTATAGGTTTAGGGTTTAGGGCTTATGGTTGTTTTGGTAGTTTTTTAGGGTTTAGTATATATGATATAGGGATTTATAGGGTTTAGCGTTTAGAGTTTGTTAGGTTTAGGGGTTTTTGTGATTTTAGTTTTTAAGGATTAAGGGTTTCCTCGGATTTTAGGGATTAGGGCTTAATGATTTAATTTTTGTGTTAAATGGTTTTTGAATTTATTTTAGGGTATATATGTTTTAGGGTTTCTTAAGGTTTATGGTTTTTTAGAATTTTAAGTTCGTGATTTAGGATTTTAGCTTAGGGTTTACGGTTTTTTTAGGTTTAGGATTTTATGTTAAGGTTTTGATCTAGGTTTCTAGGGTTTAGGCTTTGTGTTTATTAGGTTTAGGTTTTATAGGTTTATGGTTAAGGGCTAAGGAGTTTTTTGTGTTTTTTAAGGTTTTATATAGATTATGTAGGGGTTTATATGTCATAGAGATTAGAGTTTTTTTAGGTATAGGGGTTTAGCGCTTTCTTTAGGGTTATTAAGAGTTAAGTGTTTCTTAGGGGCTTTTAGTGCTGAAGGTTTTTTTGTGAGTTTTGAAGGTTTAGACTTTACGGATTTTTAGCTTTTAGGATTTAGAACTTAGGGTTTTGTAGGGGATTTTAATTATTTTTTAGGGTTTTAGGTTGAGTGTTTATATAGATTGTTAGGGTTTAGGGCTTTGGCATTTTTAGGTTATGGTTTATAGGGTTTTATAGGTTTATGGTTTAAGGTTTTGAGCTATTTTTGTGCTTATAAGGCTTTATAGGGTTTAGCGCTTAGAGTTTGTTAGGTTTAGGGGGTTTTGTGCATTTAGGAATTAGGGCATAATGTTTTTTGTTTTAAATGGTTTTAGAATTTATTTTGGGGTTTATAGGTTTTAGTGTTTCTTAAGGTTTATGGTTTCTTAGAATTTTATGTTCAGGATTTAGGGTTTTAGGTTACGGCTTCGAGTTTTTTTGAGGTTTAGGATTTTATGTTAAGGGTTTGATCTAGGTTTCTAGGGTTTAGTCTTTGTGTTTATTAGGTTAATCTTTTATAGGTTTATGGTTAAGAGCTTAGACTTATTTTGTGTTTGTTAGTGTTTTGCATATATTATGTAGGGCTTCATATGGCTTAGAGATTAGAGTTTTTTTAGGTGTAGGGATTTAGGTTTTTCTTTAGGGTTAGTAAGAGTTAAGTGTTTCTTTGGAAGTTTTAGTGCTTAGGGTTTTTTGTGAGTCTTGAAGGTTTAAAGTTTACGGATTTTTAGCTTTTAGGATTTAGAACTTAGGGTTTTGTAGGGGGTTTTAATGGTTTTTAGGATTTTAGGTTAAGTGTTTTAACTAGGTTTTTAGGGTTTAGGGCATTGGGATTTTTAAGTTATGGTTTTTAGGGTTTTATAGGTTTATGGTTTAAGGTTTTGAGTTATTTTTGTGTTTATAAGGTTTAGCATATACGATTTAGGCCTTTATAGGGTTTAGAGCTTTGTTATTTTTAGGTTTAGGGTTTTTTGATGTTCAAGTGTTCCTTAGAGTATGTTAGGGTTTAGGGTTTAGGGTTTAGAGCACATTGTTTTTGTGTTTTTTAGGTTTAGGGTTTATGGATTTTTAAGATTTAGGGTTTCAATCTTATGAGTTTGTAGGAGTATTAAATGGTTTTTAGGGTTAATTTGATTACCGTTTCATAAGGTTTAGTCTTTAGGGTTTCTAAGGGTTTTAGGTTTAGGATTTAGGGTTTTAGGTTAAGCCTTAGGGTTTAGTGCTTAGGGTTTTATAGGGTTAGGATTTAAGGTAAACGGTTTTGTCTAAGTTTTAAGAGTTTAGGGCTTTGGGTTTTTTAGATAAAGGTTTTTTAGTGTTTAATTTATTATTTTTTTTGCATCAGAGAAATTTTTAGGGTTTAATTGTTTTAGGATTTAGGGATTATTATTTTTGTTGGTTTTTTTAGGAATTAACATATACGATTTAGGGCTTTATAGGGATTAACACTTAGAAATTTCAAGGTTTAAAAGTTATTAGTTTTTTTTAGGATTTTTAAAGAGTTAAGTGTGTCTTAGGGTTTTCTAGGGTTTAGGGTTTAAAGTTTTTTGTATTTTTTAGGTTTAGTCTTATGGAATTTTAGGATTTAGGGTTTAGAGTTTAGGGTTTTAAAGGGGTTTAAATGGGTTTTTGGTTACGGTTTAACGTTTTTGGATTAGGTATTTTTAGGTTTAGGGTTTTAGGTTAGGGTTTAGGGAATTTGGCCTAGGCTTTTTTTAGGTTTAGGGTTTTGGGTTAAGGGTTTTATTGAAGTTTTTAGAGTTTAGGTGTTTTTTTTTGTTAAGGTTTTTTAAAATTTTATTGGTTTTGGGTTTAGTGCTTATGAGTTTTTTGGTGTTTTTTAGGGTTTAGCACATACGATTTAGGGATTTATAGGGTTTTGATCTTAGAGTTTTTTAGGTTTGGTGGTTTTTCTGTTGTTTGGGTTTTTTAAAGGTTAAGTGTTTCTTAGGGTTTAAGGCTTAGGGTTTATTTTCCTTTTTTAGGTTTAAGATTTATGAATTGTTAGGATTTAGGATTTAGAGCTTAGAGTTTTGTTAGGGTGTTTAAGTGATTTTTATGATTTATTTTAGGCTTTATTGGATTAACGGTTTCTAATGGTTTAGGGTTTCTTAGGATATTAGGTTTAGGATTTAGGGCTTAAGGTTAGGGTTTAGGATTTAGGGATTTTGGTTATTTTGGGTTAAGGTTCTTAGTGCTTTATAGGTTTAGTGTTTTGGGCTTATGGTTTTTTGTGCTTTTTAGGGCTTAGCATATACGATTTAAGGCTTTATAGGTTTTTGAGCTTCTCATTTTTTTAGGTTTAGGGTTTTTTGGGTTTTTTATGGGATAACTTTATCTTTGGGTTTATGGTTAAGGGCTTAGGTTTTTTTGTGTTTTTAGGTTTAGAGTTTACGAGTTTTTTGGATTTGGGTTTAGAGATTAGGCTTTTTTATGTGTTTTAAACGCTTTTTAAGGTTTATAGGATTTAGGTTTTCTTATGTTTTAGGGTCTCCAATGAATTTAGGTTGAGGATTTAGGATTTTATATATGGTTTAGGGTTTAGGGTCTCTCGCTCCGAGACTAAACACTGGACGTGGACGACACTCAATGACCATTGTTGGCCTTGAGCGGACCCTTGGCCTGGCTTACTTAACTCAGCGGAAGACTTAACTCAATACAAGAAAACATTACCATAAAATAACTTAAGGTAAATAACTTAGCCAAAATGGAACTTAATGTCTCATAGAAAAATGTTTGCAATACAAAGAAGAGACTCAAAACTAAATTTTGACTGTCTATCAGTCAACTAAGCCTCTATAATACTAAGCCTCTATAGACTGAAAAGCATGTATATGTTTCCTCCAGAATGCAAGGAGGCTCACCACTAACTCCGAGTGCTTAGCTGGATCAATGAGGCACTGGAGTATGTTGATCCTGGTTACTTGCATCTGCATCATAATACAATGCAGGCAAACTGGCATCAGTACATTGAATGTACGAGTATGCGAGTTAGAATGCTAACAAACTTAAGCATAAAAGAGTAAGAAGAGACACTTACCTTGGCTCTGCTAAACTCATGAATAACTTTATTAAATATAAAGCAATACAACACATGCAATATATAAAAGTTTATAAAACAACATAAACACTTAGTTCGTTAAATAAAATGCAATAACAAACTCAACTTTACTTTGTATATGAAGTAACATAGTTTCTCTAGGAGATTCTCTATCCGACACCACCACTATGAGACTAAGTAGTGATACAACGTCTTTCCCACAATGCGAGAACTATCCTATATTTTGTTGTCGCATATAAATACTTAACTTAGTAGATACACTAGCTTAACTTACGTGATCATCTAAAAAGTATGACCCGTTTATACGCATGATGGCTACATGGTTTTCATGGAGACTTGAGTTAATATGAACTCTCATACCCACATCGGTTGTCAATAATACTTCCAAAACATACTTTAGCTCATGCTTTTAAAAACAACTTCCTTTCTTTGGGTTGAGATAATTGCTCAACACTAAACTTTAAAAAGCTCTCTTGGAATTAATGTTTTCTTTTCTTGTTCAAATCTCTTTCGGAAAATCTCTTTGGGTCTGACTCAATCCAACAGCCCAACTTCCGATAGGCATTTCTCTGTCATGCGATATCGAAAATGCACAATCTCGGCAGCGTTGAAAAGAAATCTCCACGGGCTTTACAACCATATCAAGAACTACCTCTAACTAAACTTGAGATAGAAGTTATGGCCGTTTGAAAATTAACAAAACTAACTTTCTTAACTTAGGAAATTTTCCACATTTTTCCCTTTCTTTCCAAAAGTGATTATTTTAGTTTCTTAGATTATTATTAGCTATTTTGGGTTACGAAATGTTACATAGGGCTTAGGGTTTATTTAGGTTTAGTTTTTTCACTTAAGGGTTTTATATAGGTTTTTAGGGAGGACTTTGGGTTTTAGGTTAAAGTTTTATAGGTTTATCGTTTACGACTCATTTTTTTTTTTGAGTTTTACAGTTTGACATATATGATTTAGGACTTTATATGGTTTAGATTTAGATTTTGTATGATTGGAGTTTTTTGATTTTTAGGGGTCATTAACGGTTAAGTGTTTCTTAGGGTTTTTGCGGTTAATGGTCTAGGCCATAGGGTTTCTGTAGGGATTTTAATTCTTTTTAGGGTTTATTTTAGGGTTTATAGGATTTAGGGTTTCTTAATTTATAGGTTTTAGGATTTCCTTAACTTAGGAAATTTTCCACATTTTTCCCTTTCTTTCCAAAAGTGATTATTTTAGTTTCATAGATTATTATTAGCTATTTTGGGTTACGAAATGTTACATAGGGCTTAGGGTTTATTTAGGTTTAGTTTTTTCACTTAAGGGTTTTATATAGGTTTTTAGGGAGGACTTTGGGTTTTAGGTTAAAGTTTTATAGGTTTATCGTTTACGACTCAGTTTTTTTTTTTTTTGAGTTTTACAGTTTGACATATATGATTTAGGACTTTATATGGTTTAGATTTAGATTTTGTATGATTGGAGGTTTTTGATTTTTAGGGGTCATTAACGGTTAAGTGTTTCTTAGGGTTTTGGCGGTTAATGGTCTAGGCCATAGGGTTTCTGTAGGGATTTTAATTCTTTTTAGGGTTTATTTTAGGGTTTATAGGATTTAGGGTTTCTTAATTTATAGATTTTAGGATTTCCTAGGTTTTTAGGTTTAGGATATAGAGTTTACGAAATAGGAAATAAATGGGTAAAAAGACTAGTTTGCCCTTCCTTAAATCCGGATTGGGGTCTGACTCAATCCAACAGCCCAACTTCCGATAGGCATTTCTTTGTCATGCGATATCGAAAATGCACAATCTAGGCAGCGTTGAAAAGAAATCTCCACGGGCTTTACAACCATATCAAGAACTACCTCTAACTAAACTTGAGATAGAAGTTATGGCCGTTTGAAAATTAACAAAACTAACTTTCTTAACTTAGGAAATTTTCCACATTTTTCCCTTTCTTTCCAAAAGTGATTATTTTAGTTTCTTAGATTATTATTAGCTATTTTGGGTTACGAAATGTTACATAGGGCTTAGGGTTTATTTAGGTTTAGTTTTTTCACTTAAGGGTTTTATATAGGTTTTTAGGGAGGACTTTGGGTTTTAGGTTAAAGTTTTATAGGTTTATCGTTTACGACTCAGTTTTTTTTTTGAGTTTTACAGTTTGACATATATGATTTAGGACTTTATATGGTTTAGATTTAGATTTTGTATGATTGGAGTTTTTTGATTTTTAGGGGTCATTAACGGTTAAGTGTTTCTTAGGGTTTTTGCGGTTAATGGTCTAGGCCATAGGGTTTCTGTAGGGATTTTAATTCTTTTTAGGGTTTATTTTAGGGTTTATAGGATTTAGGGTTTCTTAATTTATAGGTTTTAGGATTTCCTTAACTTAGGAAATTTTCCACATTTTCTCTTTCTTTCCAGAAGTGATTATTTTAGTTTCTTAGATTATTATTAGCTATTTTGGGTTACGAAATGTTACATAGGGCTTAGGGTTTATTTAGGTTTAGTTTTTTCACTTAAGGTTTTTATATAGGTTTTTAGGGAGGACTTTGGGTTTTAGGTTAAAGTTTTATAGGTTTATCGTTTACGACTCAGTTTTTTTTTTGAGTTTTACAGTTTGACATATATGATTTAGGACTTTATATGGTTTAGATTTAGATTTTGTATGATTGGAGTTTTTTGATTTTTAGGGGTCATTAACGGTTAAGTGTTTCTTAGGGTTTTTGCGGTTAATGGTCTAGGCCATAGGGTTTCTGTAGGGATTTTAATTCTTTTTAGGGTTTATTTTAGGGTTTATAGGATTTAGGGTTTCTTAATTTATAGGTTTTAGGATTTCCTAGGTTTTTAGGTTTAGGATATAGAGTTTACGAAATAGGAAATAAATGGGTAAAAAGACTAGTTTGCCCTTCCTTAAATCCGGATTGGGGTCTGACTCAATCCAACAGCCCAACTTCCGATAGGCATTTCTCTGTCATGCGATATCGAAAATGCACAATCTAGGCAGCGTTGAAAAGAAATCTCCACGGGCTTTACAACCATATCAAGAACTACCTCTAACTAAACTTGAGATAGAAGTTATGGCCGTTTGAAAATTAACAAAACTAACTTTCTTAACTTAGGAAATTTTCCACATTTTTCCCTTTCTTTCCAAAAGTGATTATTTTAGTTTCTTAGATTATTATTAGCTATTTTGGGTTACGAAATGTTACATAGGGCTTAGGGTTTATTTAGGTTTAGTTTTTTCACTTAAGGGTTTTATATAGGTTTTTAGGGAGGACTTTGGGTTTTAGGTTAAAGTTTTATAGGTTTATCGTTTACGACTCAGTTTTTTTTTTGAGTTTTACAGTTTGACATATATGATTTAGGACTTTATATGGTTTAGATTTAGATTTTGTATGATTGGAGTTTTTTGATTTTTAGGGGTCATTAACGGTTAAGTGTTTCTTAGGGTTTTTGCGGTTAATGGTCTAGGCCATAGGGTTTCTGTAGGGATTTTAAATCTTTTTAGGGTTTATTTTAGGGTTTATAGGATTTAGGGTTTCTTAATTTATAGGTTTTAGGATTTCCTTATCTTAGGAAATTTTCCACCTTTTCCCTTTCTTTCCAGAAGTGATTATTTTAGTTTCTTAGATTATTATTAGCTATTTTGGGTTACGAAATGTTACATAGGGCTTAGGGTTTATTTAGGTTTAGTTTTTTCACTTAAGGGTTTTATATAGGTTTTTATGGAGGACTTTGGGTTTTAGGTTAAAGTTTTATAGGTTTATCGTTTACGACTCAGTTTTTTTTTTGAGTTTTACAGTTTGACATATATGATTTAGGACTTTATATGGTTTAGATTTAGATTTTGTATGATTGGAGTTTTTTGATTTTTAGGGGTCATTAACGGTTAAGTGTTTCTTAGGGTTTTTGCGGTTAATGGTCTAGGCCATAGGGTTTCTGTAGGGATTTTAATTCTTTTTAGGGTTTATTTTAGGGTTTATAGGATTTAGGGTTTCTTAATTTATAGGTTTTAGGATTTCCTAGGTTTTTAGGTTTAGGATATAGAGTTTACGAAATAGGAAATAAATGGGTAAAAAGACTAGTTTGCCCTTCCTTAAATCCGGATTGGGGTCTGACTCAATCCAACAGCCCAACTTCCGATAGGCATTTCTCTGTCATGCGATATCGAAAATGCACAATCTAGGCAGCGTTGAAAAGAAATCTCCACGGGCTTTACAACCATATCAAGAACTACCTCTAACTAAACTTGAGATAGAAGTTATGGCCGTTTGAAAATTAACAAAACTAACTTTCTTAACTTAGGAAATTTTCCACATTTTTCCCTTTCTTTCCAAAAGTGATTATTTTAGTTTCTTAGATTATTATTAGCTATTTTGGGTTACGAAATGTTACATAGGGCTTAGGGTTTATTTAGGTTTAGTTTTTTCACTTAAGGGTTTTATATAGGTTTTTAGGGAGGACTTTGGGTTTTAGGTTAAAGTTTTATAGGTTTATCGTTTACGACTCAGTTTTTTTTTTGAGTTTTACAGTTTGACATATATGATTTAGGACTTTATATGGTTTAGATTTAGATTTTGTATGATTGGAGTTTTTTGATTTTTAGGGGTCATTAACGGTTAAGTGTTTCTTAGGGTTTTTGCGGTTAATGGTCTAGGCCATAGGGTTTCTGTAGGGATTTTAAATCTTTTTAGGGTTTATTTTAGGGTTTATAGGATTTAGGGTTTCTTAATTTATAGGTTTTAGGATTTCCTTATCTTAGGAAATTTTCCACCTTTTCCCTTTCTTTCCAGAAGTGATTATTTTAGTTTCTTAGATTATTATTAGCTATTTTGGGTTACGAAATGTTACATAGGGCTTAGGGTTTATTTAGGTTTAGTTTTTTCACTTAAGGGTTTTATATAGGTTTTTAGGGAGGACTTTGGGTTTTAGGTTAAAGTTTTATAGGTTTATCGTTTACGACTCAGTTTTTTTTTTGAGTTTTACAGTTTGACATATATGATTTAGGACTTTATATGGTTTAGATTTAGATTTTGTATGATTGGAGTTTTTTGATTTTTAGGGGTCATTAACGGTTAAGTGTTTCTTAGGGTTTTTGCGGTTAATGGTCTAGGCCATAGGGTTTCTGTAGGGATTTTAATTCTTTTTAGGGTTTATTTTAGGGTTTATAGGATTTAGGGTTTCTTAATTTATAGGTTTTAGGATTTCCTAGGTTTTTAGGTTTAGGATATAGACTTTACGAAATAGGAAATAAATGGGTAAAAAGACTAGTTTGCCCTTCCTTAAATCCGGATTGGGGTCTGACTCAATCCAACAGCCCAACTTCCGATAGGCATTTCTCTGTCATGCGATATCGAAAATGCACAATCTAGGCAGCGTTGAAAAGAAATCTCCACGGGCTTTACAACCATATCAAGAACTACCTCTAACTAAACTTGAGATAGAAGTTATGGCCGTTTGAAAATTAACAAAACTAACTTTCTTAACTTAGGAAATTTTCCACATTTTTCCCTTTCTTTCCAAAAGTGATTATTTTAGTTTCTTAGATTATTATTAGCTATTTTGGGTTACGAAATGTTACATAGGGCTTAGGGTTTATTTAGGTTTAGTTTTTTCACTTAAGGGTTTTATATAGGTTTTTAGGGAGGACTTTGGGTTTTAGGTTAAAGTTTTATAGGTTTATCGTTTACCACTCAGTTTTTTTTTTGAATTCTACAGTTTGACATATATGATTTAGGACTTTATATGGTTTAGATTTAGATTTTGTATGATTGGAGTTTTTTGATTTTTAGGGGTCATCAACGGTTAAGTGTTTCTTAGGGTTTTTGCGGTTAATGGTTTAGGCCATAGGGTTTCTGTAGGGATTTTAAATCTTTTTAGGGTTTATTTTAGGGTTTATAGGATTTAGGGTTTCTTAATTTATAGGTTTTAGGATTTCCTTATCTTAGGAAATTTTCCACATTTTCCCTTTCTTTCCAGAAGTGATTATTTTAGTTTCTTAGATTATTATTAGCTATTTTGGGTTACGAAATGTTACATAGGGCTTAGGGTTTATTTAGGTTTAGTTTTTTGACTTAAGGTTTTTATATAGGTTTTTATGGAGGACTTTGGGTTTTAGGTTAAAGTTTTATAGGTTTATCCTTTACGACTCAGTTTTTTTTTTGAGTTTTACAGTTTGACATATATGATTTAGGACTTTATATGGTTTAGATTTAGATTTTGTATGATTGGAGTTTTTTGATTTTTAGGGGTCATTAACGGTTAAGTGTTTCTTAGGGTTTTTGCGGTTAATGGTCTAGGCCATAGGGTTTCTGTAGGGATTTTAATTATTTTTAGGGTTTATTTTAGGGTTTATAGGATTTAGGGTTTCTTAATTTATAGGTTTTAGGATTTCCTAGGTTTTTAGGTTTAGGATATAGAGTTTACGAAATAGGAAATAAATGGGTAAAAAGACTAGTTTGCCCTTCCTTATATCCGGATTGGGGTCTGACTCAATCTAACAGCCAACTTCCGATAGGCATTTCTCTGTCATGCGATATCGAAAATGCACAATCTAGGCAGCGTTGAAAAGAAATCTCCACGGGCTTTACAACCATATCAACAACTACCTCTAACTAAACTTGAGATAGAAGTCATGGCCGTTTGAAAATTAACAAAACTAACTTTCTTAACTTAGGAAATTTTCCACATTTTTCCCTTTCTTTCCAAAAGTGATTATTTTAGTTTCTTAGATTATTATTAGCTATTTTGGGTTACGAAATGTTACATAGGGCTTAGGGTTTATTTAGGTTTAGTTTTTTCACTTAAGGGTTTTATATAGGTTTTTAGGGAGGACTTTGGGTTTTAGGTTAAAGTTTTATAGGTTTATCGTTTACCACTCAGTTTTTTTTTTGAGTTTTACAGTTTGACATATATGATTTAGGACTTTATATGGTTTAGATTTAGATTTTGTATGATTGGAGTTTTTTGATTTTTAGGGGTCATCAACGGTTAAGTGTTTCTTAGGGTTTTTGCGGTTAATGGTCTAGGCCATAGGGTTTCTGTAGTGATTTTAATTCTTTTTAGGGTTTATTTTTGGGTTTCTTAATTTATAAGTTTTAGGATTTCCTAGGTTTTTAGGTTTAGGATATAGAGTTTACGAAATAGGAAATAAATGGGTAAAAAGACTAGTTTGCCCTTCCTTAAATCCGGATTGGGGTCTGACTCAATCCAACAGCCCAACTTCCGATAGGCATTTCTTTGTCATGCGATATCGAAAATGCACAATCTAGGCAGCGTTGAAAAGAAATCTCCACGGGCTTTACAACCATATCAAGAACTACCTCTAACTAAACTTGAGATAGAAGTTATGGCCGTTTGAAAATTAACAAAACTAACTTTCTTAACTTAGGAAATTTTCCACATTTTTCCCTTTCTTTCCAAAAGTGATTATTTTAGTTTCTTAGATTATTATTAGCTATTTTGGGTTACGAAATGTTACATAGGGCTTAGGGTTTATTTAGGTTTAGTTTTTTCAATTAAGGGTTTTATATAGGTTTTTAGGGAGGACTTTGGGTTTTAGGTTAAAGTTTTATAGGTTTATCGTTTACGACTCAGTTTTTTTTTTGAGTTTTACAGTTTGACATATATGATTTAGGACTTTATATGGTTTAGATTTAGATTTTGTATGATTGGAGTTTTTTGATTTTTAGGGGTCATTAACGGTTAAGTGTTTCTTAGGGTTTTTGCGGTTAATGGTCTAGGCCATAGGGTTTCTGTAGGGATTTTAATTCTTTTTAGGGTTTATTTTAGAGTTTATAGGATTTAGGGTTTCTTAATTTATAGGTTTTAGGATTTCTTAGGTTTTTAGGTTTAGGATATAGAGTTTTAGGATAGGGTTTAGAGTGTAGGGCTTAGGGTTTTTTTAGGCTTATGATTTAAGGTTAGGGGTTTTATTTAGGTTTTTAGGGATTAGGGGCTCTGGGTTTTTTAGGTTAATGTTTTTTTAAGGATTTCTTAGGTTTATGATTTAGGGCATAGGGTGTTGTTTGTGTTTTTAGCGTTTAACATGTATGATTAAGGACTTTATAGGGTTAAGAGCTTAGAGTTTTATTAGGTTTAGGGGTTTTGGGTTTTATAGGGTTTTAAAGTTTTTTCTGAGGGCTTTTTTGGGTTTAAGGTTTAGGGCATATTTTTAGGATTTAGAGTTTAGAGCTTTGGGGTTTTAAATAGTATTTAGAGTTTCATAAGGTTTAGTGTTTTTTATTTTAACGGAACGACCCTTGTGGTGGGTCAGGGGCTGTGCAACACCCCAGGCCTTATCATTTTATCAAAAAGTACATAGAGGGGGACATAAACCTTACCTCCGATCCTAAGGTGGGTTATGAGTCGACCAACCTACTATGGTTAGTGAACTCAACCTGATACATGAAGTTGTATTCAAATGAAATTACGCACCTATGGAGGACTCCTCCTTAATACAAAGTTTATTAATAATACATAAACGAGGGTGACTCTCCCCCTTACAAGAAAAATCTATAAAAATAAAAGGACCTATTGTAATAACTATATCAAAATTAGGCATTGTCATTATGACTACGATGTATTACAGTGTGTATCTTACATATTGTACATGTAAAACATAAAGAATTTGATAAATGATTAGTGTAAATCATAATCAGACCATTCACTATGACTTATATTACCATTAAAACCTTTACTTCGAGATCTTGTGATTGGTCTACTAATATTTGTAGATTGAAGATTATGTCTAGTTTCCTTCCTTCCTCTTGGTGACAACCCTTTTTTGTCTTTAACTTCTTGTATTTCTTCTTCATAATCAGTGTGGAAGGTGGATTTAACCTCTTCTTCATCTTCATTACTTTCTAAGGATCGAGTATCTTCATCATACTTATCCTCAGACGCTATATGGATATATTCATCAACTTCTTCAACTCTTTCTTGTTGTCCCTACTGTTCCATCTCTTGTCCCTCTTTTATGGCATTTCTTCTTTTTTAACTCAGCCTATTCTTCAATTTTTTGTTATTATTTTGAGGAGAATCTTCATCTTGTTGTGACTCCTTATCAAGTTGCTGACTTTTGCTGTGACCTGCAGTAGAATGTTTTTTAATTTGACTTTGATCATCAGCATGCTGTTGGAGAGGAGCTAAACTACTACATTCTCCTTCCTTCATAACATCAACCAACCCTGTTCTATGTATTTACTACAAAACAGTCTCTAGATGCTCATGAATTTCCAAATTTTCACTATCTTCCACATCTACACACTTTTTATTAGTCTCACAAATAATATGAGTGTGTTGTGATGAACGAGGCTGAGAAATCATACCTGGTATACCTGTTACATTTTGCATTTTATCTAACTTAATTTGTGACTGGTTGTATGACTTGCATGGCCCATGTGTGCAAAGTCTGATCTGTTTGCACCTCTTTGGAAGTAGGAAAGCTCTTATCCAGTTGGTCTACTCTAGTTATACCCTGCTCCTGCTTATCTAATTCAGTATAATTGGTAGAGGTAGGAACATGAATCACATCCTCGACCAACCCTTCCTTGTGTACTTCTTTCCCCTGAATAACATTCTCTACATTGTCTCCCTCCTCTATACAAATCACATTAGTCTCACACATAATAAGAGGATGTTGTGTTTGAAATTTATGAGTCATACCTGGTAGAGTAGCTACATTATGAATTTTACCTATGTTGATTTGTGTATGTCCTGCACGTCCTATATCACGTATTTATTGAGATGCATGACCATCCTTTGTACCCTGTTCATGTATGTCTAATTCAATAAAATTATTAGAAATAGGAACATTAATTGTCATACCTGGTTTGACTAACTGATGGTCTTCTTGCACATTTTCTTGTTGTTGCATTCCTCTAACTTTCCAAGCATTCTTGTGAACCTGTTGCTGCTTAGTTAATTTTGTTTTCTGGCTTTGCCACTTATCTTCCCCTTGATATAATTCTTGTACATGATGAATTGGTGTTGTAGTTTTTTCAGGTTTTTGAACCTACTGCAAACCCCCTGCACCAGTCCCATTAAAATTGTCTACATTTACCCTTTCTGCCAGCCTCCATATCTTTCCTTTGGTGAAATTCCTCATCCCTTATTTTGACTGTACATTCACTGATCATATGGCCTCGGTGCTTACAATAAGGACAATAAGAAGTCACATTTTCATATTCAATACTTTGTCATTTACCTTTGGTCAAATCTTCCTCATCATACCCAAGCCATACATGTTTAGGTCTTTCTTTTGTAAGATCCAATTGAATTCTAACCCTTGCCATGCTACCCCCTGTTTTATTGCTAGTAGCATTATCCAAATATAAAACTTTTCCAATATGGATCAACATATCAGTCATAATTTCTTTGTAGCAACAATGCCAAGGCAAATCTGGCAGTGCAATCCAAACTGGAACAAGTGGTGTTTCCTCAATAGGTTTAAAGGTATGTGTCCATGCTTGAATTCTCATGGTCTGACCTTCAATTGTCATTCTTTGTTTAGTCCAAACAGTCATAAATTCCAGCTCATTATCTAAGTTGATGTAAATATGTCTAGCATTGAAATGTGCTATATTAACTCCTCCAGACAGTTGACTTTGGTTGATGAAACTTTGTCGAATCATTTCTACTCTAGGCATAGCATTACTGAACTTCCCAATTAAAGTATACTTACATCTATCTACCCATTTAACCATGAAGACTTCTTCACTGAAAATCACAATTGGACGCCACTACTTAGTAGTAAATTTAGTAGTCTCAAAAGTTATGGGAGCAACTGTTTTGGCTAGATTAAAGAGAAGTCGAGCAGCATTGGATTGAATAACAGTATAGGGAGCTGGTTATTTACTCTGAAACTGGTTTTATTGCACCTTAGCAGAAACATAATCTTGCTTCCCTTTCCCATTAGTTTTCACTTTATTGTTATGTTTCACAAAGTTGTTCGAAATTTGTAGGAATGGATTATGTTGATGTTGCGACTATTGAATCACATTTACATCATTTTGCCTAACACCTGAAACTCCATTCCCAGTACTACCAGTGACATTACCAACAGCAGCTAGACCAACATTTACACTATCTGGAATTTGTGCATTTTTACTAGTAGTAGTTATTTTAGGATTAACTATCTTACCTGCATGTAGTCCTTCATCATTCTTCCGTGCAGGTACTATGCCTTGTCCTTTTTGGGTACTCAAATCATATTTAAGAACACCTTCATGATGCTGGCAATCAGGATTAAACACAACTTCCCCAGAACTTGAAAGTTTTCCAAAATCTTTAACTGCTCTTGGATTGCCCTGATCTGCATTTTTTGGACAGGGAACTGGTGCCAATTTCCACCATAGCAGTGACTGCCTCTTTAATCCTGTTCTTGCTACTTTTGTGTGGAATTTCTTGAACCTTTAAATTACTACCATCGAGTATAGTATCAATTCGTACATTAGGGTTTGCACATTCTGATCTCAGAATAGTTCCTCGATTTCCTTCATCTCCAATGGTGACCGTAACACCGCCACCGCCGCCTGAAATTTTTGGATCGGCAATTCTAACAGCTACATATTTCGACATCTCAGTGTGATGTTCACTATGACCTTGCGACTACACCCTAATACTTGGATTGACATTTACTTCGTCAGGAATCAATCGAGATTCAGTTTGCCCATCCAGAATTTTATGATTTACGAATTCATCTGATTTTTTGTCATGACCCAAAATGAATCGTGAGTGGTATCCACACTTAACCTCCTAGGTGGGCGAACCAACAAATCTAAACTCCAACATAAACCAGTAGTTCAACTATAAATAACAAAAATATTGCAGAAGCTCCAAAACTTATTAAGTAACCAATTAAATAAGCTTCAAAAGTTTAACATTTATCATCCCCAAAATCTAAAAGTCATCACATCAAGGACATCTAATCTTCAAATACTAAGCCTAATAATATCAAATACACCAGAATAAAAGTATAAAATGGTATGTGTCCGAAAGTATAGGACATCATGTCATGACCAAGAGAATCCAACACGAGCTTGAATGAATAGCTCACCCTGGAACCTGATATGCAGGAGACTGGCTAGGGCTGTGGGCAATTTGAAGTCATTGGTACACTTGCTGCATTTCATAAAAGGAAAACAAAGAAGAAAACAAGTAGGGCTCAGTACGAGGCAACATGTACTGAGTAAGTATCATCGGTCAACCCAAAATAGTAATTAATATACAAAGAATAATAGTATGAAATCAACTATAATACTTAACATGTGATAAGCAACAAACAACATGAACAAGTGTCAACAACATTAAAGTAAACACGTATTAAGTCAACGGTATCAAGATCACACATGAGGACTCATGCCTCCAAACCAAATCATTTTGGGAGTTGAGTTCTTTGAGATTGTGTATCTTTCATTAATTCAACATATTTTTTCTTTAATATAACTGTGTCAGGACGTGACACTCCGATCCAAGAATACCGTATTGGAACGTGACACTCCGATCCAAGAATACCATGTCGGAACGTGACACTCCGATCCAAAAATACCGTGTCAGAACGTGACACTCCGATCCAAGAATACCGTGTCAGAATGTGACACTCCGATCCAATAATATCATTAATTTATCATTTAATATCCCACTTTTTCATTCGTTAATAATATTTTATCGAGCCTTCTTTATTCAAGGCGTTACTTCGATAGAGATGGTTTAAGATTATACATTTCACGGTCTCGGGATTTCAGACCAATCACAAACAACACAACCAAACCACACAACCACACAATCAAGTACATAGAAAACTTCACAATATCACTCAATGCATATCAATCACTATTAAGAGTTTACTATCAAATAGCATAAACCATAACCTACCTCCACTGAAGATCCGAAGTCAAGAAGCTACTTCTCCAATACTTTTCCTCTCCTCAATGCTCCAAACTTTCCCAATCTATCAAGTATATATAATTTATAAATTAACGAATATATAAACACCCATGCTACTATATGCCTAGTCTAGACCCAAGGATAAATCTTATTCCTCCATTTAACATGACTTTAATGTAATTCATATAATATGATACACCTAATATTTAATTTTCTATCTCAATATATTCACAACTTAAATGATGATATAATAAAACAATAAATAACAAAGATGAAAAAAAATTTGTTAAGGGTTAAAGCCACTGGTCGTCGAACCCAGTGGCAACACTCTCAAAACAAAAGGTATAATTTTGCTCTAAGTCAAACCTATATTATTTATAATATTTTTTAATTATTGAATATGGATTAACCACCATGACCCATTAACTTAATAACATTAACCTTCAATTCTAAAGTCACTTGCTAATATAAAAGTATAAATCCTCATCACGTTGTTACCTGCATATTGCACTAATTAATTCCTTAGTAATCATTAAGAAATCTAACAAGTAATTAATAACCTAAAACCTTATCCCAAATCTCAAAACGCTAACACTAAATACTTTTTCCACTTTCTTCATATACTCCCACTCATCCAATTAATTAAACTTTTAAAAGACAATAATAATAAAGATTAACTACATCCAACTATTAATATTTATAACATAAACTTGGAATTGGATTGAGTTTTACCTGTAGCCGTTTCGTCAAACTTGTTGGCGGCGCTAAGAAACAAGAAGAAGAAACGCATGCTAATTGTCTTCTGAGAATAAAATAATAACCACCCTTATTTCTTCAATTAATTGATTTATACTTTATATATATATATATATATATGGGTGTAAATTATGATTAATAAATATTAAATCCTATAAATTTTAGTGTTTATCTTCTTTAACCACTAGCTAAATAAATTATTAAAATTACCCCCTTAATTTTATATTTATAGTTACAAATAGTCCAAACTAATCCATTTAAAATCTATGGGAAGAGTCTTTTAATAATTGAATGTCCTAGTACTCAAAACAACCAAATGGGTTGTTACAATAGATACCAATTTACCCATCGTTCGTCCCCGAAAGATCAAAGAAGGTGAGGATAACAAAGGGTAGTTGCCTAAACAATTCCTTCAAAATATTAGTACGCAAGGTCACACATCAAATGCATCGAACCAATCAATGAGAGAGCTACATCTCCTCTCATATTATGTCTCAAATGGGGTCATCTCAATTCTTGAATGATAACTATTATTGTTTGTAAACTCGACTAACAACAAAACTATTTCCATAACCACAAAAGTTAATCGTATTCACATCCTTAACATATTTTCAAGGAACTTGGCACAACCATTAGGTGGAATCTTTTTCACATAACCACGATAAAATTTTGAATCAATACTGATTTCAATCACAAGTGAACCTAAACCAACCATCACACTCATAATGCACAAACATCATAAATCTTATATATCAATATTTCATTCTCAAAACATAAGCTTTCCACGAGCTTAAGTTATAAAAAAAATATGAGCTTTAGACATAAAGTACTCATCAAGGAAAAATTAAACTTATCTAACCTCAAGAAGAAAATAATCAAGTAACCGTGCATCGAGTGATACACCTAAGCATACATGACCTCTAACAACATTGTCAAAATGCTAGATTAGTAGCTATTATAACCAAACCTTAAGAATGACAAAACTACAATGGTCCTCACATTCCATCACACATAGCCAAAGCATAATATCGATGATGAGATAAACTTTAAGTCTATCGAAAAACTATAAATTTCCATGGTAGCTCCCCTATAAATTCTCATAAGCATAGTGGTACATGTAGAACCACACAAATACTTCAACTACACCAAGACAACACTAAATATGTCATATCAAAAATAACCAAGGTGGAATAACTCTAAATACTCCTTCCATAGTGTACATATCAAACATTTTCATTCAACTAACCCTGTCTCTTTGATTTTCTAGCTACCCACAATCACCAATTTAGTCCCTTTTATAATTGCACACACACTTGATTTATCAAACCCCGCATCCACTGAGGTAAACATTCTTAATATTAACAAAACATAATAATCACATCGATCATCTACCTTACTCTCATACCATCATTCATGTCAAGCATTCTTATCAAATAGATGATCAAACTATGACTATTTCTCTTTCTATTAAAGCATTTCATGACAAATATGATTTCCAAACAAGGTTAATAACACTAATTTCAAATTTAAAAGTATATTTTCATCGAGATAAAATCATTAAGTCACACTTCAAATTCAACTTTTCAGCACTTTCACATATCATTCTTTAGCTACTGTTCAACACCATCATATACCTCATGCCAATACTTGGGGAAATTCTTGGGTACTCAAATTTTTTTGTATATATAAGCTCATAACTTCTATTCACCATAAAATGTCTATGTAGCGCATTATAACACGATTATGTCATCTATCATAACTTGAAAAATCTAATCTCACGTAAAATTCTAATTTTCCATAGCTCAATATTTGTCATCCAAATTAAAACTCAATCTTTATAAAAGTCGATGATAAACTCCTAGTATGTATGAACTGAACAAGTTCACATCGTAGTCATATCTAAACTCGTAGGCAAAATCAAAACAACATTCAACTACACTCCAAGAATTTATACGAGACGTCTTATTCCTTCACTTTTCGAAAATTCTTTCCATGGTGCAAAATTTTACTCTCGAACTTTCCTTTACTAGACTCTTGTTAATTTCTCTAGATCGCTTACTGATTCCATCCTTTTACTAATAACTCATGACATTTTACCTTATATTGTAAACCAACACTATTAAGTGAAACCTTTCTTCGTGTTCTTTAAAAATCAAAAGTAACAAACTTTATGGCTCTAATCATCTCTATTGTCTTAAATTAAGATTTCTCTTATTAAATATTATACTAAAACACCTCATAATACACACTATAAATACAATGCCTCTATAATTTAATGTAAGCACCACCCAAATGCAGCTGCTGTTCGAGATAAAAAAAATAATCTTTCGGATATCCGAATCCAATCTCCACCGTTAAAATCAACCACCAAGATGTCAGAAACATGTAGTTCAAATTTTAGCCCGATCCAACAGCTAGTTAATTGTGAAACACGATCTTAATGTTGCTGGTCGGAGAAAAGGTATGCAGCAAAATAAATTTTTTTCTTCTCTCTTCTCTCTTCTCTCTTGTTGATTCCCTCTCAAAACCTCTATTTATACATTTGTGTTTTTCCTTACAAAGTCAAAATCAACTACAAATAGGATTACAATTCCAATTCTTCTCCTAATAGAATTGGAAACCAAATAAAGAGAATAATTTCAATTCTTTTTCAAGTAGGATTAGGCCTAGTGTCCAACTCGTAAGCAAATAAGAAATTCGATATCACAACCGGTGAAACACTTTCAAGACCTTGTTGTCACTAAAACTGATCTAAATGAGAATTTTCGATACTAGTATTAGAAACATAAATCATATAGGTCATATATCACTTTCTCTTTTTACCATCATGCTTAGCCAGAACTTTTCATCATCAAGAAGTGACCTTTTCTTCGACATGACACCTTAAACTCGGGTATACCAATCAAATTTAAGGGACTAACTCAATTTTATAAGTATTTTCTTACCAAAATCTTCAATTTAGTTCACCGAAGTATACTCAATAGGACTTTCTTTCTCTATAAGTTTGTCATCCTAGTATCAATCTACCTTTTGAAGCTTAAGATAAAATCATCAGTCCTCAGTCAGAACCCTCAAGATACATATCACAACATAAATATATTTTAATATTGTACCAAATATTCATCGCTAAAATATTTTTCAAAAATAATATAATTCAAGTGCCTGTAGTAATAAACTAGTTGGTTTCTCAAATGTGAAAGCAACACAGAATCTCATTATCTAAATATGTCATACCACTAATTACTTCTTAAGTAGTTAGTATTCACACTTGACAATCGGTGTATTCGTTTCTACGTAGCACTAGTACCATACCGTGAAAGGCCATTAAATCCATCATTAGAACACATCATACTTATCGAGAAGATTGTACTCAAATAGGTCACACATTTATACCTTTAAATAAATCTAAAATATTATTAAATTCATTCTTAGATCAGGTTGATGACAGAAATAACACACATCATAAATTTAACCAAGCAAACATCGATATTATTGTAATAGTCGTATAATGACCTTTTATATATATATATATATATATATATATACTTAATCTATAAAATCTTAGTAAAGATTATGCCCTCAATTGACTCAACAAAATTTCATTATTCAATAAGCAATCCATATATCTTATGAGAACTTTACTAACTATATTTTTCAAAGTAATGATATTCATTACCTAGCGGTACCTTACGATTTTTTTTTCTTTTTGGATGTTGTCACTATGGCAAAGTCATTTTGCTTTACCCTATCTACCTCATATCCATTAAGATCCATAGAATATACTTCTCCATGAAGAAGCCAGAAAATGCTACCCAAGTCATAGGTAGTGTCATTACCGACAAGACTCCACATGAGACTGCCAACATATTTTCGCATCTTTCCAGAATGAGTAAGTCAGAAACTCAATGTCCCATCACTCTACCATATCCATCTAATGAAACAACTCTCATAACAAAAAATAAGAAAATCATAAGCATCTTCATATTCAGTACCCATGAAGAATAGGGGTTTCAACTTTAAGAACTTAATAAAATATTATACTAGTCACTAGTAATTACATGTCTATAGTGAATCGTGGAAACATATCTATTTTTAGATGCATACTCTCCTGCTGGTGTTGGTGTTTCCAATTCTACTACTCTAATACTAATCATATGCGAAATAGAGTGAAAAATGTTAGATACTAATTTGTATCACCTAAATACCAATTGGACTCAAGCAGTAGAACGAAAGAAAGAAGGAATGAAGTTTTCTTAAAGTCTTATAGCCTATCGAAGAAAAGTAAAGGCGTCCCCCTACTGTTCCGCAAGACTCTACTAGACTTGTCCTTATGTGATGAGATCCTAAACCTAACGCTCTGATACCAAGTTTGTCACGACCCAAAATGAATCATGAGTGGCACCCACACTTAACCTCCTAGGTGGGCGAACCAACAAATCTAAACTCCAACATAAACCAGTAGTTCAACTATAAATAACAAAAATATTGCGGAAGCTCCAAAACTTATTAAGTAACCAATTAAATAAGCTTCAAAAGTTTAACATTTATTATCCCCAAAATCTGAAAGTCATCACATCAAGGACATCTAATCTTCAAATACTAAGCCTAAGAATATCAAATACACCAGAATAAAAGTATAAAATGGTATGTGTCCGAAAGTATAGGACATCATGTCATGACCAAGACAATCCAACACGAGCTTGAATGAATAGCTCACCCTGGAACCTGATATGCAGGAGACTGGCTAGAGCTGTGGGTAATTTGAAGTCATTGGTACACTTGCTGCATTTCATAAAAGGAAAACAAAGAAGAAAACAAGTAGGGCTCAGTAGGAGGCAACATGTACTGAGTAAGTATCATCGGTCAACCCAAAATAGCAATTAATATACAAAGAATAATAGTATGAACTCAACTATAACACTTAACATGTGATAAGCAACAAAAAACATGAACAAGTGTCAACAACATTAAAGTAAACACGTATTAAGTCAACGGTATCAAGATCACACATGAGGACTCATGCCTCCAAACCAAATCATTTTGGGAGTTGAGTTCTTTGAGATTGAGTATCTTCAATTAATTCAACATATTTTTTCTTTAATATAACTATGTCAGGACGTGACACTCCGATCCAAGAATACCGTATCGGAATGTGACACTCCGATCCAAGAATACCGTGTCGGAATGTGACACTCCGATCCAAAAAATCCGTGTCGGAACGAGACACTCCGATCCAAGAATACCGTGTCGGAACGTGACACTCCGATCCAATAATATCATTAATTTATCATTTAATATCCCACTTTTTCATTCGTTAATAATATATCATCGAGCCTTCTTTATTCAAGGCGTTACTTCGATAGAGATGGTTTAAGATTATACATTTCACGGTCTCGGGATTTCAGACCAATCACAAAACACACAACCAAACCACACAACCACACAATCAAGTACATAGAAAACTTCACAATATCACTCAATGCATATCAATCACTATTAAGAGTTTACTATGAAATAGCATAAACCATAACCTACCTCCACTGAAGATCCGAAGTCAAGAAGCTACTTCTCCAATACTTTTCCTCTCCTCAATGCTCCAAACTTTCCCAATCTATCAAGTATATATAATTTATAAATTAACGAATATATAAACACCCATGCTACTATATGCCTAGTCTAGACCCAAGGATAAATCTTATTCCTCCATTTAACATGACTTTAATGTAATTCATATAATATGATACACCTAATATTTAATTTTCTATCTCAATATATTCAAAACTTAAATAATGATATAATAAAACAATAAATAACAAAGATGAAAAAAAATTGTTAAGGGTTAAAGCCACTGGTCGTCGAACCCAGTGGCAATACTCTCAAAACAAAAGGTATAATTTTTGCTCTAACTCAAACCTATATTATTTAGAATATTTTTTAATTATTGAATATGGATTAACCACCATGACCCATTAACTTGTTAACATTAACCTTCAATTCTAAAGTCACTTGCTAATATAAAAGTATAAATCCTCATCACGTTGTTACCTGCATATTGCACTAATTAATTCCTTAGTAATCATTAAGAAATCTAACAAGTAATTAATAACCTAAAACCTTATCCCAAATCTCAAAACGCTAACACTAAATACTTTTTCCACTTTCTTCATATACTCCCACTCATCCAAGTGATTAAACTTTAAAAAAAACAATAATAATAAAGATTAACTACATCCAACTATTAATATTTATAACATAAACTTGGAATTGGATTGAGTTTTACCTGTAGCCGTTCCGTCAAACTTGTTGGCGGCGCTAAGAAACAAGAAGAAGAAACGCATGCTAATTGTCTTCTTAGAATAAAATAATAACCACCCTTATTTCTTCAATTAATTGATTTATATATATATATATATATATATATATATATATATATATATATATATATATATATATATATATATATATATATATATATATATATGGGTGTAAATTATGGATTAATAAATATTAAATCCTACAAATTTTAGTGTTTATCTTCTTTAACCACTAGCTAAACAAATTATAAAAATTACCCCCTTAATTTTATATTTATAGTTACAAATAGTCCAAACTAATCCATTTAAAATCTATGGGAAGAGTCTTTTAATAATTGAATGTCCTAGTACTCAAAACAACCAAATGGGTTGTTACATTTTTCATATGTTGTTTGCTCAACTTAATAGAACTAACACCCATACTTGGATTCACTATTGCTGCAACAAAACATGGACGCAAATCAATTCGCGCATCAGTTACACATCCATCACTACAGTCACGATTAGATTGAACAAAGGGTTAACTTGGAATGCTGATTTCATATCTTCCTTAGATTTAACCACTAGAAAACCTGAATTCGCCATCTCCATAACCTTTCTTGCCCAGTCCAATTCTTCTTTTGAAATTACAACATGGATCGCTTTTTCACGCCTCAAATTCAAAGAATTGTCTGATGTATTTGAGGAATCACTTTGAATTTAAAGATCATCAGTAGAGTGTTGTGAAAATTGTTGTTTCACCGACGGTTGAGATGTCATACTTAATTCCACAATCAATCAGCGCTTGAGAGCACCTAGAGAGGGTTTATGTTTTAGGGGTTAGGGTTTAGAATTTAGGGTTTCTTAGGGTTTTAGGTTTAGGGTTTAGCGTTTATGGCTTATGGTTTTGTAGGTTTAGGGTTTATTTTATTGTTTTATCTAGGTTTTTAAGGTTTAGGGCTTTGGATTTTTAGGATATGGTTTTTAGTGGTTTATAGGCTTAGGGTTTAGGGCTTTTGGGTTTTTTTTGGGTTTAGCTTATACAATTTAGCGTTTTATGTAGTTAAAAGCTTAGAGTTTTTTTAGGTTTATGGGGTTTTAAGAGTTAAGTGTTTCTTTAGGTTTTAGTGTTTTTTGTCTTTTTAGGTTTAAGGTTTAAGAATTTTTAGGATTTTGGATTTCTTAAGATTTATTGTTTACGGTTTCCTAGGGTTTTAGGTGTAGGGTTTAGAGTTTAAGGTTAGGGTTTAGGGCATAAGGTGTTTTTACCTTTAGGGTTTTAGGTATTGGGTTTTATATAGGTTTTAGGGTTGATGGCTTTGAATTTTTTAGGTTAAGGTTTTTAAGGATTTTATAGGTTTAGCGTTTAAGTATGGTTTTTTTGTTCTTTTAAGATTTAACATAAACGATATAGGTATTTATAGGGCTTAAATCTTAGCCTTTTTTTGTGTTTTTTAGTTTTAGGGTTTACAAATTTTTAGGATATATGATTTAAGGCTTAGGGTTTAGATGTTTTAAATGCTTTTTAGGGTTTATTTTAGAATTTATAGGATTTAGGATTTTTTAAGGTTTAGGATTTCTCAGGGTTTTAGGTTTAGTATATAGGGTTTTAGGTTAGGGTTTAGTGTTTTTTTTTAGGTTTAGGGTTTTAGGTTAAGGTTTTTATCTAAGGTTTTAGGGTTTAGGGATTTGGGTTCTTAAGGTTAATATTTTTAAGGTTTTATAGGTTTAGGTTCTAGCGCTTTTTTTTTTAAATGTTTTTATGGATTTAGTATATACGATCTAGGGCTTTATAGGGTTTAGAGTTTGGACGTTTTTAGGTTTAGAGGTTTTTTGGTTTTTAGGGCACATAAGGGCTCAATGTTTCTTAGTGTTTTTTAGGGTTTAGAGTTTTTTTTTGGTTTTTAAGTGTAGGTTTTACAAATTCATAGGATTTAAGGTTTAGAGATTAGGGTTTTGTAGGGGTTTTAAATGGTTTTTATGATTGATATTAGGGTTTCTCATGGTTTAGCGTTTAGGGTGTCTTTAGGTTTTACATTGAGCCCTAGGGTGTAAGGTTAGGATTTAAGTTTTATGGCCTAGGGTTTCTTGGGTTAAGGTGTTTTAATGTTTTATATGTTTTGGGTTTAGGGCTGAGTCTTTTTCTTTGTTTATTTTTTTAGGGTTTAACATATACATTTTATTTCTTTATAAAGTTTAGAGCTTATATTGTTTTAGGTTTTGGCGGTTTTGAGGTTTTTAGTGTTTTAAGGGTTAGGTATTTCTTAGGGTTCAATATTTAGGGCTTAGGGTTATTTTTTGTTTCTTAGTTTTAAGGTTTACGAATTTTTAGGATTTAGGTTCTAGAGCTTAGGGTTTTTAGGGAGGAGTTTTAATTGTTTTTAGTGTTTATTTTATGGTTTGTAGGATTTTGAGTAACTTAAGGTTTAGGGTTTCTTATGATTTAAGGGTTAGGATTTAGAGTGTTAGATTAGGCTTTAGGGTTTTGGTCTTATGGTACTTTTGGTGTTTTTAAAGTTTAGGATTTACGGATTTTAAGGAATTAATGTTTAGAGCTTAGGGTTTTGTAGGGGTTTAAATTGGGTTTTAGGGTTTATTTTATGATTTATGTGATTTAGGGTTACTTATGATTTAGGGTTTCTTAGGGTTTTAGGTTTAGGATTTAGGGTTTTTATGTTAGGGTTTAGTGTTTTTTACTTTTAGGGTTTTAGGTTAAAGGTTTTATCTAGTTTCTTATTGTTTAATACTTTGGATTTTTTATGTTAAGGTTTTAATGGTTTTAGAAGTTTAGGCCTTAGAGATTAGTTCTTTTTTTTTAATGGTTTTTAGGGTTTAGAATATACAATTTAGGTATCTATAAGGTTAAGAGTTTAGAGTTTGTATAGGTTTAGGGGTTTGGGATTTTTAGGGTTTTAAAAGGTTAAGTTCTTTAGGGTTTATGTCATCGGGTCCTTTGTTTTTTTTAGGCTTAAGGTTTAAGAATTTTTAGGATTTAGTGATTTGAGCTTAGGGTTTTATAGGGGTTTTAAACGCTTTTTATAATTTATATCAAGGTTTATAGGATTTAGGGTTTCGTAGGGTTTTAGGATTTTAAGTTTAGAATTTAGCATTTTAGGTTAGGGCTTAGGGTTTAGGGCATAGGGTGTTTTAGGCATAAGGTTATATGTTAAGGGTTTTATCGATGTTTTTAGGGTTTAGGGGTTTGGGATTTTTAGGTTAATATTTTTTAGGGTATTATAGGTTTATGGTTTAGGGCTTTGTGGTGTTTTGTGTTTTTAGGGTTTAGCATATAGAATTTAGGGCTTTACATGGTTTAGGGCTTAGAGTTTTTTGGGTGTAGTTTTTTTTTTTTTTTGAGTTTTTAGTATTTTAAGGGTTAAGTATTTCTTAGGGTTTTTAGTGTTTATGGTTTTGATCTAGGGTTTTGTAGGGGTTTTAAATGGTTTTTGGGGTTTATTTTGGGGTTTATAGGATTAGGATGTTTTTTGTTTTTAGGATTTAGCATATACGATTTAAGTCTTTATAGGGATTAGAGCTTAGAGCTTTTAAGCTTTAGAAGCTTTTAGATGTTTTTAGGATTTTAAATGGATAATTGTGACTTAGGGTTTTCTAAGGTTCAGGGTTAAAGGATTAGGGTTCTTTTGTATTTTATATGTTTAGTGTTGCAGATTCTTAGGATTGAAGGTTTAGTGCTTAGGGTTTTGTAGGTGTTTTAAAATGTTTTTAGGGTTTATTTTAGGGTTTATATATGATTTAAGGTTTAGGGTTTAGGGTTTTTGGGATTTAGGGTTTTAGGTTAAGGTAAGACTTAGGGTTGTAGGTTAAGGTCTTTGTTGAGGTTTTTAGGGTGTTGGCTTTGGGTTTTTTAGGTTAAGGTATTTTAGGATTTTATAAGTTTAGGTTTTAGGTCTTATAGGTTTTCTTGGTGTTTTTTAGGGTTTAGAAGTTAGAGATTTTTAGGTTTAGGGTTTTTATGTTTCTTTGGGTTAAGTATTTCTTGAGATTTTTAGGGTTTTGGGTTTAGGGATTAAGTTTTTTGTATGTGTTTTAGGTTTAGGTTTTACGAATGTTTAGAATTTAGGTCTACGGGTTTTATATGGTTTTTAGGGTTTATTTTAGGGTTTATAGAATTTAGGTCTAGGGGCTTTATATGGTTTTTAGGGTTTATTTTAGGGTTTATAGAATTTAGGGTTTCTTAAGGTATAAGGTGTAGGGTTTCTTTGAATTTTATATTTTTGATTTAGGTTCTTAGGCTAGGGTTTAGGTTTTAAGGTTTAGGGCTTAGGGTTTTTTAGGTTTAGGATTTTCGGTTAAGGGTTTAATATAGTTTTCTTGGGTTTAGGGCTTTGTGTTTTTTTTAAGGTTTTATAGGTTTATGGTGTAGGGATTAGGAATTTCTTTGTGTTTTTTTTATGATTTTTCATATATGATTTAGGTATTTATATGGTTTAGAGATTAACGCTTTTTAGGTATAGGTGTTTATGGCTTTTTTGGTGTTTTAAGGGTTAAGTGTTCTTTAGGGTTTTTTAGGTTTTAGAGTTTAGGGCTTAGTTTTTTTGTGTTTTTAGGTTTAGATTTACTGATTCATAGCTTATAGGATTAAGATATTTTGGGTTGGTTAAAGGTTTAAAAGGGTTGTAGGTTTTAGGTTAAGGGTTTTATCTAGGTTTTTAGGGTTTAGAGCTTTGGGGTTTTTAGGATTTTATAGGTTTATGGTTTAGGGATTATGGTTGTTTTTGTGTTTTTAGGGTTAAGCATATACAATTTAGGGCTTTATATGGTTTAGAGCTAGAGTTTTTTTAGGTTTGGGGGGTTTTGAGTTTTATTAGGAATTTTGCGGGTTGTGTTTGATAGGATATATTAGGGTTTTAGGCTTAGGGCTTAGTTTTTTTTTTGTATTTTAGGTTTAGGGTTTATGGATTTCTTAGGGTATAGGTCTTAGAGCTTAGAATTTTTTTAGGGGTATTAAATAGTTTTTATGATTTATTAGATTTAGGGTTTCATAAAGCTTAGGGTTTAGGATTTTAAGTTTAGAATTTACGTTTTTAGATTAGGGGTTAGTGTTTTTTTACGTTTAGGGTTTTCTCTAGGTTTTTGGGTTTAGGGCTTTGGCTCTTTTAGATTATGGTTTTTTAGCGTTTGTTGTGTTTTCTCAGATCAGCATATACGATTTAGGGCTTTATAGGGATTAGAGCTTAGTGTTTTTAAGGTTTAGGAGTTTTTACATTTTTGGAGATTTATAAGGGTTAAGTGTGTCTTAGGGTTTTTATATTTTTTTGAATTTAGGTTTTACATATTTTTAGTATTTCAGTTTTAAATCTTAGGGTTTTGTACGTATTAAATGGTTTTTAGTTTTTTTTTAGGTTTATACGGTTTAGGGTTTTATAAGTTTAAGGGCTTAAGGTTTCATAGAGTTTTAGGTTTAGTATCTAGGGTTTCAGGTTGGGATTTAGGGTTTAAGGCTTAGGGTTTTTTTGGATTTAGATTTTAGATTAACTTGGGTTTTTGGGTTAATGATTTTTTAGATTTTATAGGTCTAGGGTTTAGGGATTATGGTGCTTTTGTGCTTTTTAGATTAAGGTTTTTTAGAGTTTATTGTGTTTTTTTCCAGATCTAGCATATACGATTAGGGATTTATATGGATCAAAGCTTAGAGTTTTTAAGGTTTAGGAATTTTTAGATTTTTTAGGATTTTAAAGGGTTAAGTATGTCTTAGGGTTTTCTAGGGTTTAGGGTTTTTGTATTTTTTAAATTTAGGGTTTACGTTTTTTAGGATTTAGGTTTCAAAACTTAGTGTTTTCTACGGATATTAAATGGGTTATAGGTTTTTTTAGGCTTTATAGGATTTAGGGTTTTATAAATTTCAGGGCTTAAGGTTACTTAGAGTTTTGGGTTTAGGATTGGGTTTCAGGTTACAGTTTAGGGTTTAAGGCTTAGGGGTTTTATAGGTTCAGGTTTTGGATTAACAATTTTTTTTACGGTTTAGAGCTTTGGGGTTTTTGGGTTAATGGTTTTTTAGGATTTTATAGGTGTAGGGACTAGGGCTTAAAGTTTTTTGTGCTTTTTTAGAGTTTCGCATATACAATTTAGGTTTTTATAGGGTTTAGAGCTTAAAGTTTTTTTGGTTTAGGGATTTTGAGGGGGTTTTAGGGCTTTTAATGGGAAGGTGCTTCTTAAGGTTTAGGGCTTAGGTTTTTATGCGTTTTTTAAGAATAGAGTTTTACAGATTTGAAGGATTTAGGTCTTATAACATATGGTTTTGTAGAAGTTTTAATGGATTTTAGGGTTTATTTTAGGGTTAAAAGGATTTAGGATTTCTTAAGGTTAAGGGTTAAAGGTTTGTTAAGGTTTTTTGTTTTGGATTTAGGGTTTTAGGGTAGGGTTAATGGTTTCGGGCTTAGGGTTTTTTAGTTTTATGGATTTAGGTTGATTTTTATCTAGTTTTTTGGGATTTAGTGCTTTGGGTTTTTTAGATTAAGGTTTTAGGATTTTATAGGTTAAGGGTTTAGGGGTTATAGTTTTTTGTGTTTTTTAGGGTCTAGCATATATAGTTTAGGGCTTTATAGGGCTTACAACGTAGTCTTTTAGATTTAAGGGTTTTGGGTTGTTTAGGGTTTTTAAGGGTTAAGTGTTTCTTAGGGTTTAGGTATTAGGGATTTTTGTGTTTCTTAGGTTAAGGGTTTATGGATTTTCAGGGTTTAGGGTTCAGATCTTTGGGCTTTGTTGGGATTTTAAATGGTTTTTTGGGTTTAGTTTAGGGTTTATAGGATTTGGGGTTTCATAAGGTTTAAGGTTTTGGGGTTTCTAGGGTTTTAGGTATAGGATTTAGAGTTTTAGGTTAGATTTTAGGGTTAAAGGATTAGGTTATTTTAGGATTAGGATTTTAGGTTAAGGATTTTTTCTAGGTTTTTAGGGTTAAGGGCTTTGTATTTTTAGTGTTAAGGTTTTTTAGGGTTTTATGGGTTAATGATATAGGGCTTTGGGTTCTTTTTATGTTTTTTAGAGTTTAGCATATACAATTTTGGGCTATATAGGGTTTAGAACTTCGAGTTTTTTTTTACCTTTAGGGTTTTTTCGATCTTTTAGCATTTGTAAGGATTATGTGTTCCTTAGAAATTTTTAGGATTTAGGGTATTTTTGTGTTTTCTAATTTTAGGGTTTACGAATCTTCAGGATTTAGGGTTTCGATCTAGGATCTTTTAGGTGTTTTAAATTGTTTTTATGGATTATTCAAGGGTTTATACGATTTAGGGTACCTAAGGTTTAGGGTTTCTGAGGTTTTTGGGTTTAGGATTAAGGGTTTTAGGTTAGAGTTTAGGGTTTAGGTCTTAGGTTTTAAGGCTAAGGGTTTTATTTAGGTTTTAAGGGTTTAGGGCTTATTGATTTTTAGGTTACAGTTGTTTAGGGTTTTATATATTTAGGGCTTTGGGTTTTCTTTTTGTGTTTTTAGGATTTACCATATAAGATTTAAGGCTTTATAGGGTTTAGAGCTTAGAGTTTTTTCAGGTTTAGAGGTTTTTGGGGATTTAAGGGTTATGCATTTCTTATGTTTTTTAGGGTTTAGGGCTTAGTATTTTTTGTGTGTTTTATGTTTAGGGTTTATGGATTCTTAGAATTTTAGGGTTTATAGCTTAGGTTTTTTAGGTTTTTAAAATGGGTTTTATTTTTTATTTTAAGACTTATAGGATTTGGGATTTCTTAAGGTTTACGGTTTAGGGTTTCTTAGTGTTTTAGGTTAAGGCGTTAGGGTTTTAGATTAGGGTTTAGGGTTTAGCTTAGGTTTTTTTAGGTTAAGGGTTTTAGGGTAAGGGTTTCATCTAGGTTTTTAGGGTTTAGTTCTTTGGTGTATTTAGGTTAAATTTTTTATAATTTATAGGTTCAGGATTTATAGTTTTAGGTTAGAATTTCGGCTTAACAACTTATGGTTTTTTAGGTTAGGGGTTTTATTTAGGTTTTTAGGGTTTTAGGATTTAGGGTTTTTAGATTAAGTGTTTTTATAATTTTTGTAGATTTAGGGTTTAGCGCATAGGTTTTTCTTTTTGTGTGTTTTAGGGATTTGTATATACGATCTAGGGGTTTATATGGTTTAAGCTTATTGCTTTTGATGCTTAGGATTTTCTTTGAATTCTTTAGGGTACTTAAGAGTTATGTTTTTCTTAGTGTTTTTAAGGGTTTACGGCTTAGGGCTTAAGGTTTTTATTGCATTTTTTAAGCTTAGGGTTTATGGATCTTAAGATTTAGAGCTTAGGGTTTTGTAAATGTTTTAAATGGTTTTAGGGTTTATTTTTGGATTTATAGGATTTAGGGTTTCTTAAGGTTTAGGGTTTCTTTAAATTTTATGTTTAGGATTTAGGGTTTTGGGTTAGGGTTTAGGGTTTAGGTCTTAGATTTTTTTTTAGGTTTAGGGTTTTAGGTTAAGAGTTTTAACGAGGTTTTAAGGGTTTAGTTATTTGGGTTTTTTAGGTTAAGTTTTTTACGGTTTTATAGGTTTAGGGTTTATGGCTTAGGCTTTTTTGTAGTGTTTTTGGGGTTTAAAATATATGATTTAGGTTTTTTTGTATTTTTGGATTTTTAAGGGTTAAGTGTTTTTTATGGTTTTCTAGGGTCTATAGGTTAGTGCTTAGTTTTTTTTGTGTGATTTTAGGTTTATGCTTTACGTATTTTTACGATTTTGTTTTTAGAGCTTAAGGATTTTATGGGTTTTAAATGCTTTAATGGTTTTTATCAAGGTTTATATAATTTAGGGTTTCTTAAGGTTCAGGTTTTAGGGTTCAAAGGGTTTTAGGCTTACGATTTAGGGTTTTAGGTTAGGATTTAGGGCTTAAGGTTTTTTTTAGATTTGGAATTTCATATATGTTTTTAAGGTTAAGGGCTCTTGAATTTTTAGGTTAAGGTCTCTTAGGTATTATTGATTTTCGATTTAGGGCTTTATGTTTTTTAGTGTTTAGCATATATGATTTAGAGCTTTATAAGGTTTATTGCTTAGTGGTTTTTTTAGGATTAGGGGTTTTTAAGTGTTAAGTGTTTCTTAGGGTTTTTTAGGGTTTAGGGTTTATGGCTTAGGGGTTTAGGATTTTAAATAGCTTTAGGGTTTATTTTAGGTTTTGTTTTGATTTTCTAGGGTTTAGCATATATGGTGTAGGGCTTATAGTTTTTGTTTTGGATTTCTTTAATGTTTTGCATATATGATTTAGGGTTTTATATTGTTTAGATATTAGAGCTTTATTGTTTAGGGGTTTGTGGGTTTTTAGGGTATTTTAATGGTTAAGTGTTGCTTAGGGTTTTCCAGGTCCTAGGGTTTGTTATGGTTTTTATGACTAGAGTTTACGGATTTTTAGATTTTAGAGTTTAGATCTTAGGGTTTTTAAGGGGTTTAAATAGTTTTTAGGATTTTAGGTTAAGGGTCTTACCAGGTTTTTACTGTTTAGGGCTTAGGGTATTTTAGGTTATGGGGTTTTAGGGATTATAGGTTTATGGTTTAGGTCTTCGCTTTTTTTTTTTTTAGGGTTTAGGATGTACAATTTAGGGCTTTATAGGTCTTAAAGCTTAGTATTTGTTTACGTTTAGGGGTTTTGGGGTATGTTTAGGGTTTTTTAGGTCTAAGCGTTTCTTTGGGTATGTTAGGGTTTAGGAATTAGGGATTAGGGCTTAGGGTTTTTGTGTGTTTTTAGGTTTTGGTTTTACGGACTTTAGGATTTAGGGTTTAGAGTTTAGGGTTTTTTGGGTGTATTAAATGGTTTTTAGGGTTTATTGGATTTAGGGTTTCATAAGGTGTAGGGTTTTGGGTTTCTTAGGGTTTATGGTTTAGGATATAGGATTTTCAATTAGGGCTTAGTGTTTTTTTAGGTTAAGATTTTATCAGGGTTTTAGAGTTTAGGGCTTTGGTTTTTTTAGATTATGTTTTTTAGGGTTTCATCATTTTAGGATTTAGGGCTTAGGGTTTTTTGTGTTTTCTAGGGTTTAGCATATACAATTTAGGGTTTTATATGGATTAGATCTTAGAGTAATTAAGGTTTAGGAGTTTTTGAGGTTATTTTTATATGTTTTTTAAGGGTTAAGTGTGTCTTAGGGTTTGCCAGGGTTTAAGGTTTAGGGTTTAGAGCTTAGGTTTTTAATGTAATTTTTAGGTTTAGTTTTTACGAATTTTTAGGATTTAGGGTTTAGAGCTTAAGGTTTTGTAGATGTTTTAAATGGGTTTTACGGTTTATACGATTTAATATTTTATATGATTTGGGGTTTAGGGTTTCTTAGGATTTTTGGTTTAGGACTTAGTTATTTAGGTTAGGATTTAGGGTTTAATTATTAGAGCTTTTTAGGTTTTGGGTTTTATTTTGGTTTTTAGGATTTAGGGCTTTGAGTTTTTTGTGTTAACGTTTTTTAGGATTTTCTGGTTTTAGGGTTTTTTCTGTGTTCTTTAGGGTTTAGAATATAAGATTTAGTGATTACAGGGTTTAGAGCTTAGGGTTTCTTAGGGTTCTTGATTTAGGATTTAGAGTTTAAGGTGTTGGGGTTTTTTTGGGTTTAGGTTTTTGATTAATTGTTTTATTTACGATTTAGGGCTTTGAGTTTTTAGGTTAACGTGTTTTAGGATTTTATTGGTTTAGAGTATAGGGCTTATGGTTTTTCTTTAGTATTTTAAGGGTTTTGCATACACGATTTAAGGTTGTATAGGGTTTAGATCTTAGAGTTTTTAATAGGTTTAGGATTTTTTGTGTTTTTAAGGTTAATAAGGGTTAAGTGTTTCTTTCGTTTTTTTAGGGTATAGGTCTTAGGGTTTATTTGTCTTTTTTAGGTTTAGGGTCTACGGATTTTTAGGATTTAACGTTTAGAGCTCAGGATTTTGTAGGGGGGTTAGATCGATTTTTAGGATTTAGGGTTTCTTAGGGCTTTGGGTATAGGATTTAGGGTTTTTGGTTATGGTTTATTGTTTTAGGTTAAGGGTTTTAGGGTTTAGGGCTTTGGATTTTTCAGGTTTAGTTTTTTAAAGGTTTTATAGGTTTAGGGTTTAAGCCTTACGATTTTTTATGATTTTCTTTTGTAGTTTTTAGGGTTAAGGTTTGTATATTTTTTGGGTTTAGGGTTTAGAGCTTAGGGTTTTTAGGGATATTAAATGGTTTTTAGGATTTATTTTAGGGTACGTAGCATTTATGGTTTTTTAGTGTTTTAAGGCTTAAGTGTTTCTTAGGGTTTTTTGGGTTTATGGTATCGAGCTTCGGGTTTTATAGGGGATTCAAATGTTTTTTGGAGTTTATTTTAGGGTTTATAGGGTTTAGGTTTTTTTAATGTTTTGGGTTTAGGGTTTCATAGGGTTTTATGTTTAGGATTTAGAGTTTTAGGTTAGCATTTAAGGTTTACAACTTAGGGTTTTTTAATGTTTAGGGTTTTAGGTTACGGGTTTTATTTAGGTTTATAGGGTTTAATGATTTGGGTTTTTTAGGGTTTAGCATATATGATTTAAGGCTTTGTAGGGTTTAGACCTTAAAAAATTAATGGGTTTAGAGGTTTTTGGGTTCCTATTTTTTAGTGTTTTGGGGTTTTTTAAGGGTTTCTAAGGGTTAAGTGTTTCATAGGGTTTTAGGGCTTTGATTTTAGGGCTTAGGTTTTTTTTTGTGTTATTTTGGTTTAGGGTTACAATTTTTTAAGGTTTAGGTTTTAGAGAGTAGGGTTTGAAATGGTTTTAAAAGGGTTTAGGGTAAATCTTAGGGTTTATGAGATTTAAAGTTTGTTTAGGATTAGGGCTTAAGGATTCTTAGAGTTTTAGGTTTATGATTTAGAGTTTTAGGTTAGTGTTTAGGACTTACGTTTTTTTAGATGTAGTGTTTTAGGTTAAGGGTTTTATGTAGGTTTTTAGGGTTTAGGACTTTAGGTTTTTTAGGTTAAGGGTTTTTAGTGTTTTACAGGTTTAAGGTTTAGGGCTTAGGGTTTATTTTGTGCTTTTTAGGGTTCAACATATATGATGTAGGTCTTTATAGAATTTTGAGCTTAGAGTTTTTTATGTTTAGGGGTTTTGGCGGTTTTTAGGGCTTTTATGGGTAAAGTGTTTCTTAAGGTTTATGGCTTATGGTTTTATGTATTTTTTAGGCTTAGGGCTTACGGATTCTAAGGATTTAGGTCTTAGAGAATAGGATTTTGTAGGGGTTTTATATGAAATTTAGTGTTTATTTTAGGGTTTATAGGATTTAGGGTTTCTTAATGTTTAGGGTTTAAGGTTTTTTGGGGTTTTAGGTTTAGTATTTAGGGTTTTAGGTTAGGGTTTATTGTTTTGAGCTTAGGGGTTTTTAGGGTTAGGTTTTTAGGTTGAGGTATTTATCTAGGTTTTTAGGGTTTAGTTCTTTGGGTTTTTTAAGTAAGGTTTTTTAGGGTCTTATAGGTTAAGGGTTTCAAGATGAGGGATTTTTGTGTTTTTTAGGGTTTAGCATATTCTGTTTAGGGCTTTATAGGGTTTTGGAGATTAGAATTTTAGGTTTATTTATTTTTTTTCGATTTTTTGCGATTTTAAGGGTTAAATGTTTCTTAAGGTTTTCAGGGTTCTAGTGCTTTGGGTTCTTTTTTTTTTTTTTTTGTCTTTTTTAGGTTTAGGGTATACAGAGTTTTAGGATTTAGGAGTTAGAGCTTAGATTTTTTATGGGGTTTTAAATGGTTTTTAGGGTTTAATATAAGGTTTATAAGGTTTAAGGTTTGGGTGTTTTTGGGGTTTTAGGTTAAGGATTTAGTGTATTAAGTTAGGTTTTAGGGTTAAGGGCTTAGTGTTTTTTAGGTTTAGGATTTAAGTTTAAGAGCCTTATCTATGTATTTAGAGTTAGGGGCTTTGAGTTTTTAGGGATTACGTTTTTTAGGGTTTTATGGGATAAGGGTTTAGTTCTTAGGGTTCTTTTTGTGTTTTTTAGAATTTAGCGTATACAATTTAGGGCTTTATAGGGTTTAGAGCTTAGAGTTTTTTTGTGTTTAGGGGTTTTGGGCTGTTTTAAGGATTAAGTGTTTCTTAGGGTTTTTAAGGTTTTTATTTTTTATTTTTATTAGAATGACCCTTGTGGAGGATGAGCAACACCCCCAGGCCTTATAATTTATTAAATATCAAAAGTACATAGAGGGTGGCATAAACCTTACCTCCAATTCTAAGGTGGGTTATGAGTTGACCAACGTACTAAGGTTAGTCAACTCAACCCTATTACATCATGTTGTATTCAAAAGAAACTAAGCACCTATGGAGGACTCTTCCTTAATACATAAATAACTAAGAATACATAAACAAGAGAGACTCTCCCCTTTACAAGAAAAGTCTATAGAAAGTAAACGAACCGATCGAAATAACCACATAGAAGACACAGTCATTATAAATAGGATGTATCAAAATGAAACCTCAATCTTATACAACCTATAAACATAAGAATAACTTGAATTTTAACACTACAATATGATTAAAGACCTCTATTTCTAGCTCTAGTAAGAGGCCTTCCAATGTTCCCGGAACTTGTATTATGTCTTGTCCTCCTTCCTCTTGGTAACAACCCTTGATTGTCTCTAAAGTCTTGATTTCGTCTTCATATTCAGTGTGAAAGGTGGATTTAACTTCCTCTTCATCTTTATTACTGTCCAAGGATGTAGTATCTTAATCATACTGTTCCTCGAAAGCTACATGGCTATATTCATTAACTTCTTCAACTCTTTCTTGTTGTCCCTTTTGTTCCTTCCCTTGTCATTTTTTGATTGCATTTCTTCTTTTTTTAGTCAGCCTATTCTTGGATTTGTTGTTAGTGTCCTGAGGTGAATTGCCTTCCACTTCGTTTTGAATTTCCTTATCATGCTGCTTACTTGAGTTGTTTACTGCAGGAGACTGTGTTGGAGCTGATAGCTTATCCTCATCATATTTCTGGAAACGAGCTGGACTGCTACACTCCCCTTCTTGCTCAATCAACTTTTTTCTGCGTATTTCCTTCCCCTGCAAATTAGAGTCTATGCTCTCTTCTATTTCAAGATTTTCACTTCCTTCCACATCTACACAAATTCTATTAGTCTCACATATAATAGGAATGTGTTGTGATAGATGGGATTGTGAAATCATACCTAGTATATGATACGCTCAAATTATACTTCCCTAAAGAAGTATAAGCGGTTGTATCAAGTAAAGAACCCAATTGTTAGGTTGGGGTCGATACCACGAAGAAAATGGTTTAGACTTAACCTTAATCTACGATTACGTCTATTTAGTCAAGTCCTTTCAGAAAACAGTTAAATAAAAGGGGGGTTTTGTGTAACAAAAATGTTCAATTGTTTCTAAGTAAACAAGTAGCAAGATTAAAACTTTGGTCTTTATCAAGTGATGAGAGAAACTAGGGCGTAAGTGTTCCCCATAGTTTCATAACGCAATAATCCTAGCTATAACAACTCTTTCCTAGTGTCTTGCATGCAAAGTGGTAAGTTATGTATCTCTAATTCCTTGGTCCGGCAACTAGAGAATTTCACCCCGTACCTTGGTCCGGCTACGTGTGTTGAGTTACTAACCCTTACCTTTACCTCATTTTAAGCATCATATGTATGGCTAAGTTACTACTTCGCACCAATTGAGACTAGCCTATTAGATAGTGTATACTAAATCTATGTTGATAATTCTTTTCCTATTAATTACCTCCTTGGTCCGGCAAGTAGAAATAGGGCAAGTTCTAATGCGTGCACTCGTTAAAAAGAATTCTAAACGAAAGAATTATCAGTACATGCAAGAACCTATTCTAGAATTGTTATTTAGATAGTTTTATCTTGTTAATTATCCATGGTTCCCACAACCCTAGTTGTGGATTTAGTTACTCATGCTTAGAATTAAACAATTCATGGTTGTTAAACAAGAATTCATGTACTTACTTTGACAAGTTTGAAAAAAATCCAGAAATATCACATGAATTAACGAAAATATTGTAAGAATCGATTCCAGAAACTTAAAGTAATTCCCAAAATCCAAAGTTCAACTTCCAATAACAAGAGTATGAAAAATAGTAAAAATCTAACCCCAAAAACGTGGTTTTAACCCTATTTATAATAATAAAGTCTAAATTAAAAGGAGTTCTAAATAAGGAAAATCTGTCCCAAAATGCGTCTTCAGTCAATGACCCAACTGACTGTCCGTCAATGGAACGACGGACCGTCGACTGCCTCCGTCGGTCCATACTTAACTTTTTCTTCAGCCTTCACTTTTGCATCCTCTCTTTTACAATCGACGGACAAACAACACGGTCCGTCATGTCACTTACGGTCCGTCGATGCCTCCGTCCTTTCATACTTAGTGATTTCTTTAAGTCGGGTACTGGACTACTTTCTGTTAGAAATGACGGTTTGCTAGGTAGGTCCGTCGATCAGTCGATGGACCGTTGATACTTTCGTAGCCCTAGACTTGGTTAGATTTCCCCGAGTTGCTTCCAAATGCTTGAACCTCCAGTCGACGATCACCACCTACGGACGACGGAACGTCGATGGCTTCGTAGGTCATCACTTCTGCATTGATTATAGCAAAGTCTTCTGCATTTCCGTTTTGGATAACTTTCCTGCAAACACAGATAAAAATATATTAAAAGTACTACAAAAAGGCCTTAGACACACACTAAACTTAAGGAAAAAGCATTGAAAGTACCGTGAAACCACGGTACATCAGTATAGCCTCTACATTTTGAATTTTACCTAAGTCACTTTGTGCATGGTCTGCATCGCTTGTTTGTTGTAGAGTAACAGCTGCATGATCCTCATTGTGCATATCCATTTGAGCTACTGTACCCTGTTCTTGCTTATCTAATTCAATAAAATTGTTAGAAGTAGGAACATTAATTTTCATACCTATTTGGACTGGTTGTTGTAATTCTTGCATAACATTCTGCTGCAGATTTCTAGCTTGCCATACAGCCTTGGGAAAGACTTATTCCTGCTGCTTAGTTGGTTTTGTTTTTTGCTTCTGCCATTTATCACCTTGATCAACTAATTCTGGAACCTCCTGCATTTGTTGTGTGCTATTTGCAGGTTGTTTACCCTGCTGCATTTCACCTGGAGCATGACCAAAAGTATCCTTGTCTGTGTCTTGTATTGGCTTTCCTTTTTTGCCCAGCTTCCAATTCTTTCCTTTGATAAAATTTCTCATCTCTTGATTTAATTGTGCATTCATTGAACGTGTGGCCTTGGTGTTTACAATATGGACAATTGTCAGGTAAGTTCTCATACTCAATACTTTGCCACTTACCTTTGTTCAAATCTTCTTCATCATAATGAAGCCACACATGCTTAGGTCTTTCCTTTGTAAGATCAAGTTGGATTCTAACTCTTTCCATGCTTCCCCTTCTCTTATTAATAGTAGCATTGTCCAAGTATAAAACCTTACCAATAGGAGACAACATAGCAGTAAGTATATCCTTATAATAGCAATGCCATGGGAGCTCCGGAATGCCTATCCAAACTGGAACAATAGGTGTTTCCTCAATAGGTTTAAAGGTAGGCATCCATGTTTCAATACGCATAGGCTGGCCCTCAGTAATCATTCTTTGTTTAGTCAAAACTGTTACAAAGTCAAGTTCATTATCCAAATCAATGTAGACATGCCTCGCATTGAAATGGGCAATTTTAAATCAACCTGATAGCTGCGTTTGGTTGATAAAACTCTTTCTAATTAGCTCAACTTTAGGCATTGCATTACTAAACTTACCAATTAGAGTATACTTACACCTATCAGACCATTTAATCAAGAAATCTTCAGCACTAAATATAACAACAGGTCTACCTTGCTTCGTAGTAATTTTAGATGTATCAAACACTATTGGAGCAACACTTTTAGCCAAATTACATCTAAGCCTAGCTGCATAAGTTTGAATAACAGTATAAGGAGTAGGTTTTTGTTGATCAGTCTGTTTTTTATCCTTAGCTTGCCCAAATCCTTTTTGGCCTTTTAGATTTGCATTAGGCTGTTGATTATGTCTCACAAAATTGTTAGAGATTTGTGGAAATTGTTGTTGAATCATAGCAGCGTTACCAGTTACACCATTTTCTCACCATTCCCTGGTACATCTACAACAATGAACTTCTCTACATATCTAGCTGAAGCATCATGAAAATTTTGTGTAAGTGCAGCATGTCTCGAACCAATACCAAGAACCGCAGAACTTCCATTCCCATTACTATTAGCCTTATCAACAGCAGCTCTATAAATGCCTGAAGCTCCATTCCAGTACCCCCAGAAACATTACCAACAACAGGTAGACCAGCATTTACACTATCTAGAATTTGTGCATTGTTACTAGTAGTAGTATTTTTAGGATTAGATATCTTACCTGCCTGTGTTCCTTCATCAATCAGATGTGCAGATACCTTGCCCATTCCTTGTTGGTTACTCAAATCATGGCCAAGAAAACCTTCATGATGTAGGCAATCAAAATTAAACACAGCTTCCCCTGTACTTGGAGTTTTTCAAAAATCTTTGACAGATCTAGGATTGTCTTGTTGTGTAGTTTTGGACAAGGCACTGATTCCAAATTACACAATAGCATTGACCGAATCTTCAACCCTGTTCTTTCTACTTTTGTGTGTATTTTCTTGAACCTGCAGATTACTTCCATCGAGTAGAGTAGAATTAGGATTATGAAGTCTTGCATTAGGATTAGAACCTTTAGCTTTGGGAATAGTTCCTCGATATCCTTCATCACCAATGGTGAACTGATTTCGAGCGCGGCCACCTGAACCTTGCAAATCGAATTTCTTCGACATTTTAGTATATTGTTCAACTTGACTCTGCGAACAAACCCCCATACTTGAATTGACATTAACTTTATCAGAAATTGATCGAGATGCAGTGCGCTCTTCCATCGATTAATGATCTCCTCTTGCGCACTTAGGATCTACGAATTGCTCTGATTTTTCTGTACATTATTTGCTAAAATTAAAAGAACTAACTCCAATACATGTATTCACGATTGATGCAACAGAACTTGAACATAAATCAATACGTGCATCAGTCGCACGCCGATCTCCACCATCGTGATTCGATCTAACATTAGGGTTAATGAACTTCACTGATTTTTCAGCTAAAGACAAAACTTGATATGCAAATTTCATATCTTCCGATGATTTAACCACTAGCAAACCAGAATTTGCCATTTCCATAACTCTTCTTGACTAGTCCAACTCCTCTTCTGAAATTGCTACATAGATATCTTCTTCACACCTCAAACTCAATGAATTGTCTGATGAACTTGTGGAATCACTTTTAATGGAAGGATCATCAATAGAGTGTTGTGAAGATTGTTGTTTACCCGGTGGCTTGATTTACTGGCGGCTGAGACGCCATACTCACTTCCACAAACAATTTAGATTAGGGAGGGTTTAGGGCTTATGGTTTTTTTAAGTTTTGGGTTTTACGTTAAGGGTTTTATCTAGGTTTCTAGGGTTTGGATTTTTAATGTTTCGGGTTTAGGTTTTAGGGCTTAGGATTTTTTGTATTTTATATGTTGAAGATTTACGAATATTAAGGATTTATGGTTTAGAGCATAGGGTGTTTTAGGGTTTTTAAATTTTTTTTAGGGTTTATACGATTTATAGTATCTAAGGTTTAGGGTTTCTTAGGGTTTTAAATTTGGGATTTAGGGTTTTAGGTTAGGGTTTAGGTTTTAGGGCTTGAGTTTTAAGGTTAAGGATTTTATCTAGGTTATAATGGTTTAGGGATTATTGTTTTTTAGGTTAAGGTTTTTTAGGGTTTAGGGCTTAGATTTTTCTTTTTGTATTTCTTAGGGTTTAACATATACGATTTAGGGATTTATAGGGTTTAGAGCTAGAGTTTCTTAGATTTAGGGTTTTTTCGGGTTTTTTAACGGTAAAGTATTTTTTAGGTTTTTTAAGGGTCAAGTATTTTTTTGTGTTTTTTTAGGTTTAGGGTTCACGGATTTTAGAATTTACAGTGTAGAGTTTAGTGTTTTGTAGGGGTTTCAAATGGGTTTTAGAATTTATTTTTGTATTGATAGGATTTAGGATTTCTTAATGTTTAGGGTTTAGGGTTTCTTAGTGCTTTAGGTTAAGGATTTTGGATTTAGGTCAGGGTTTATTTTTATTTTTATTTAAACAACCCTTATGGTGGGTTAGGGTCTGAGAAACACCCCCATGCCATATCATATATTGGAATAAAAAAAATACAAAGAGGGGGACATAAACCTTACCTCCAATCCTAAAGGTGGGTTATTAGTCGACCAACCTACTAAGGTCAATCAACTCAACCCTATACACCAAATTGTATTCAAAATAAACTAACCACCTACGGAGGACTCTGTAACAACCCTAAAAATGAATAAGACAAATGCTTAAGGTGTCAAGAATGCTTGCGATTAGACCAAGGTTCACACGGATTGATACGCGTAGAACCAGACCTCAGAACCCTTACTACGGCCAAACCAACAAACTTGGGGAGTGAATTGAGCTTGCAAACGTCGGAACCAACCATTTAGGGCTCTCGAAAATGAAGATTTAATTGAAGGAGTCTTTACCGGACTTAAAAAGAAGAAATCTTGAGTTTTGAGGGTCCAGGGGTAAAATGGTCTTTTCCAGGCCAAGGGTAATATTGTAATTACCCTAAGGAATTAATTAATTTATTAATTAATTTAATTAAAGAATCAATTCGGGTTGGGTCGGCCCGAAGTGACCCGTTTTCGCGAAAGGGTGTCACTCGGGTTCGAGCCCCATTGGAAGCGACGAATTGATGATTTAATGATCAATTAAAATCTAATTTTTCTAAGGGAAAAATGGTCCTTTCACGTATAATTAAATAAATCAGATTATTGTTTGTTAAGGAGAGTCCTAAATTGACTAAGTCATCCTCTAATCCTAAACAACTTCACACGTTTCACTCTCTCACGTCTATCACCTCTTCACGTTCAAAAACTCTCTTGTTCTCTCTGCCAAATTAACGTGAAGAACAGAGAATATAACAAAAGTTCTTCACACTTGAAGAACTCACAAAAAAATCTAAGAAAGCAAGCAAACCAAAAACGTTAAGGCAAAGAGAAGATTTCGTCGAGTTGGTGGTGAAACTTGAGGAGGCTTGGACTGATTTTTGGAGAGGGTTTTGGGCAGCAACATCTACGTTTGAACATCAATTAAGGTATTGGTTTCTTTCTTCTTGGTCCTTTTCCCAAGAGACCCCTTAAGATTCAAGATATTCATTCTGAAAACTAGGATTGTTCCCCGTTGCATGTCCCTGTCACTAGCTCCCATTGAATTTTAGGTTGGGTATGTTTGCTGGTACAAAGTAGGGATGAAATGTGTTTTCGTGATGTTTATGTTTAAGTATGCATGTTTGAAATTTTGTGAATATCGATTATGTTGATCGAAATCATGTGAAAAAGTGATGTGTGTGTGCAACGTGTGGCAGTGAAGTTTGTCACTATTTGGAGATGTGTAAAGGCATGTTAATCCTTGTATTTTATGTGCTAAAGTTGTACACAATGTGATGCTCATATGGGGTGTGAGGTTACTAATTTTGAGTGAAAGCGCTTGACTAATGTAACCCCTAAACTACACCTAACTATACACTAAATGCTTGGTGAAATGCCCTAAGAAACTAACATGAAAAGGTTGATGAAAGGAAGCTAAAAATCATGAATAAAATTCCAGCTTGGTGTACCTTAATTTCGGTCAAAAAGAAGGTTGGAATCTGGAAATTTAATACATTTTTAAAGGGGTGAGGCCACCAGGATTCGAACCTGTGACCTCAACCGTTTGGCTACTGTAAATCGCGAGAAAAAGATGAAAAATGGTGCAGGGGGAATCGAACTCGGGCTGCTGGTTGGGAAAGGAGAGGGAAATAAATTAAACAAATGAATGGGAGGCGTGGGATTCGAACCCACAACCTCCAGGCAGCGAGTGAAAGAAGAGAAAATAAAGAAAAGAAAATGTGAGGCATCGGAATCGAACCCACGACCTCAAGGTTGGAAAGGTGAATGGCAAAATTAAATAAGAAAACAAAGTGAGGCTGTGGGGGCTAGATCCCACAACCTCACTGCCAAAATGCCTAGCCTAGTGAATTTAATTAAAAAAAATAAAATAGGAGGCTGTGGGGGTTCGAACCCACAACCTCCCAATTCCCCAGCGAAATAAATAACAAAAATAAAAGCGGTTGTGGGGGTTTGATCCCACAACCTCTTGGTTTGGGCGAAATGGGACAAGGAGACTTTAAGGAAAAATAAATAGGGGTTGTGGGGGTTCGAACCCACAACCCTTCGGCCAAATCAAAGGGAAAACCAAGTAGAAAATTAAAGATATAATGCTAATGTTGGGGTTCAATCTAGAGTCCCAAGGTCATGGAGATTAAAAATAAAATCAATGAAAAATGTAAATGTTATCCAAGTGATTCGAACTTGGGTTTCTTTGCCCAAATTTCCGTATTGATAGATAAGTCATACGTGAACAAAATATCCAAGAATAATGCCACCTAATTAGATCGAAATCAAGATCTTGGCATATATACAATAAGTCTTGTACTACATAATCTTAGGAATGTATGAATCACTTAACGAATTATGAATGAAACCTCATGGCTTCTGTGTATAGACTCATAAGTCTAGCATACGTTTTAAAGAATTGAACCTAAGATGTATGTAATGAAAGGATGTAACCCTAGAAGGGTTAAGTATGAGCGTAAAACACACTAAATGGACTAGTGCATTGGCATACGTTGAAATGATTATTATGTAATGAAATGACGAAACCCTAGAAGGGTTAAGTAAGATTGTGAAACATACAAATGACCAAGTATATTTGCATATGATGAAATGAACATTTACGTAAAATGGGGTGAGTAATTATGAAGAGCAAATGTGCTAATGTTAATGAATGTGGTGACAACACAATATGAGGCTAATGTAAAAGATGAGAACAATCTAAAATGAGCCTAAGTATATGTTGCCAAAACGTACTCACCTATGAGAGTGTAAAGTTAATGAAGAGACCAGTCTCTATGAACACTCTAATGAAAGTATTGAGATTAACACACTGAATACTAATGATGAGATGAGAAATCATCTAATGAGCTATGATGTCCTCATACTAGAAGCCAGCTTCCATGACGTATGAGTTGAATGTAATGGAACTTTATATTGAGCACCGATAGACTGGCTATGAGCGGTGATGCCTTCTTTAGGGAAGGGCGGAGGTTCATGTAACTCTAATGAGATGAGACTGTCCGGCTTGCCGGGTATGGGTCTCCTTATATCTCCTGGTCTTCGAACCTATACTGCCAATATAGGGATCTGGCGGGTTAAATTCCCATGTATGCTAGCATGTTTTTGGGTCACTTTGGCCGGTGATTCCACATCTTTTCGGTGTGGGAGGGACACTGGATTTCATGATGGTCACATGATCTATGTCGATTTAAGTTAAAGTTCCCAATGAATAAATGAGTCCAGCCTCAAATGAAGCACATAATGAAATAAATGATACCAAAGGTGTTAGGATAGGATGATAAAGAGGTGAGGTAGACTCAGGTAATGACACTAGGTTATTCTTGATCATTGCACAGCAAACCCGATGAAAGTCTTAAACTACACCCTAGGTATAGCTGGTGTTCACACTGGCCTATGAACGAAATGAAATGAAGTACGTATGAATGAATGAAACAGACTCTGTGTTTGCTAATGAAGACTCCCTAGTTGAGGTCCCATATGTTGAGCCCTCATTTTGGAAAGTCTTAATGTCAAGTCCATGATTCCAAGGTCTCATGGCATATGAATGACTGATATGAAAGAAGCTATGTGCTATATGTTATGTGCTATGATATGTGCTATGTGTAAGATGTTATGTGCTGTGTGCAATATGATAATTATGATGATACATGTTACTCTCATGGCATGACTTTCCTAATCCAAATTTGGAAAGCTCATTGACTTTCCTAATCCAAATTTGGAAAGCTAACTGACTTTCCTAATCCAAATTTGGAAGGTTCACTAACTTTCCTAATCTCAATTTGGCAAGTCCACTGACTTGACTTTCCATAATCATGTTGTTAGGAAAGAGCTATATTTTCTCATGCATGTCCTTGGTGTGTGCTTGCATATACCCATACTTAGTACAAGTGTGTACTAACCCTATACAACTCTACAATTTTAGGTGCAGGCACAGGTGGACGCTAGAGCTATAGGTGGACGCTGAAGTTATCCGGACGTCGAGCATTCATCCGGACTTGGTAGGCCCTCATGCTTTCGAGGATGCTGCCATTTATATTCTAGCTTAGTTTTAGAGTTGAGCTAGTGGAGCATGTTCCACTAGTGTTTCTTTCCTATTTTATTCAGACATTGTATTGGTGCCATTTTGGCAAGTACATCTTTATTTCTATATTATACTATTTCCTTCATTTGATGATTCTTAATATTAGATGGTTTATGGTGAACAATTATGTAATGATGAGAATGTTTAATAAGTATGTTAAGAAACAAAAAGTTTCAAATTTTCCGCTAAAATTAACCTAGATGAAGTAAGAATGACGTAAGTAGGCTTGTCTGCGACCTCTGAGAGGTCAACGACGCCGGTCTCGTCTGGGTTCTATATTCCAGTCGTGACAGACTCCTTCTTAATACAAAGGTTACTAGGAATACATAAACTAGGGAGACTCTCCCCTTTATAAGAAAAGTCTATAAAATAACAGATCCTATTCTAATAACAGACTAGGATGATAAAAAAACAGATTGTATATCTACAATATACAACATGAAAAAGTAGAAAAGGTACTTTAATACATGACTTGAAGTATATCATAAGCCTCTACTTCTAGCCCTTGTGATTGGCCTTCTAGTGTTCTCCAAACTAAGATTGTGTCTTGTAATCTTCCTTCCTCTTGGTGACAGCCCTTGTTTGTCTTTAACTTCTTGTATTTCTTCTTTATATTTAGTGTGGGAGATGGATTTAACCTCCACTTAATCATCATTACTGTCTAAGGATTGAGTATCTTCATCATACTCATCTGTAGATGCTATATGACTATATTCATCGACTTCTTCAACTCTTTCTTGATGTCCCTGCTGTTCCTTCCCTTTATTTTTTTCATGGAATTTCTTATTTTTTTACTCAGCCTAGTCTTGGATATGTTTATACTATTTTGAGGTGATTCCACTTCTTCTTGAGGTCTTTGACTGTCTTTTCTTTCCTTTTCTTGTTGAGTTTCCTTGCCCTTGTTGATGACTTGTGATGTGCCTTGCAGAAGAGTATGCTTTATCTGAATTTTGATCAGCCACCTTTAGTTGGAAAGGATCTATGCTGCTGCTGTCACCAGGAACTCTAAGCTCTCATTCCTGCATAATAGAAGCCTCATTTTTCCTATGCATTTCCTGCTCCTGCAAAACAACCTTATCATGATGCTAATTTTTGGTGATATGCGCAACAACATCATGCTTAAAAGGGGGTGGGCTTCTGCTATCAACAAGAGCTCTAACCTCAAAACAATCCACTTCCTACATTCTAGAAACGAAACATTTCCTGTGCAATTCCTGCTCCTGCAAAATAGATTTTTGTGCATAGCCTGCTTGAATTGGTTGTTGTATTTCCTGAACAAAAATGGCCTAAGTTGATTTCTGCATGCCTGCATGGCCTATTTGATGTAATTCTTGAACTGCATGACCATCTTTTGGTGTAGGAATGATTTTATCCACCTGCAATGCATGTGTACCCTGTTCCTGCATATCTACATTAATTTGTAATTTGTTTATGTGATGCATGGTCTGCATGGTCATTTTTTGGTGTAGAAGATCTCATCTCAAGATGACCTAGTTTACTTGTACCTTGTTCTTTCATATCTTAACTATCAAAATTATTATGAATATTAATGTTGGGAACCATACCTGCGTGCACTGGTTGTTGCTAAAAGTCCACGCTTTTAACATTTGTCTGGACTACAGGTTTCCAAATTTTTTGCTTCCTTTGAACCTGCCAATTTTCATTTTGATTTTGTACCTCGTGCACTTGTTGAAGTTGTGCTTGAACCTTTTTCATTTTACCAACCTGTAAAACCTTTCCTGCAAGCTGTTAAAGTGGATTTTCAACTTCATTTGCAGACCTGTTCTACTTTGTTTTTTCGGCTCCTTTTCCTCTATGATAGTCTTCATCCCTAGATTTGATTGTACAATCATGTATATTATGTCCTTGGTGTTTACAATAGAAACAATACGCAGGAGTACTTTCATATTCAATGCTTTTCCACTATCCTTTAATCAAATTGTCCTCATCATACCCTAACCAAATATGTTTAGGTCTTTTATTTGTGAGATCTATTTGAATTCTCACTCTAGCCACACTACCCCTAGTTTTATGCATAGAAGTATTATCCAAATATAGAACTGTACCAATAGGGGACAAAAGGGTTGTTAGATTTCCTTGTAGTAACAATGCTATGGCAATTCTGGAAGTGAAATCCAAACGGGTACTATGGGAGTTTCCTCTGCTGGTTGAAGGTAGGAGTCCACTTTTGAATTCTCATAAGTTGACCCTCAATCGTCATGTTTTGTTTAGCCCAAACCGAAACATAATCAATCTCATTATAAAAATAAAGATACACGTCTAACATTAAAATGAGCTATCTTAACTCCCCTGATAGTTGAGCTTGATTGATAAAGCTCTTTATAAATAACTCAATTTTAGGCATAGTATTACAAAATTTACCAATAAGAGTAAACCTACTCCTAGCAGCCCAATTAACCATAAAATCTTCCTCTTTAAAGATCACTGAAGGCCTTCTTGTTTGGTAGTAATTTTTGCTGCCTCAAAACTGATAGGTGTATTGTTAATGCCTAAATTGAATCTAAGTCGAGTTGTATACGATTGAATTACAGTTTAAGGAACAGGTTCCTGATTAGCATCTTTACTATTGTTTTGGTGAATATGATCCTTAGAAGGTTCTGAATTTTGCAGGCCTTTTTTTTATTACCCTTAGAGGGGTTGGGACTGAGCAGCACCCCCAGGCCTTAACATTAATAAAAACAAAATACAAGGAGGGGTTACATAAACCTAACCTCCAAACCTATGGTGGTTCAGAGTCAACTTTCAAAAAGGGAAGTAAACTACTCCCCTTACAAAAAAGGCGAAACCAAAATACTAAGCACCTAGAAGAGAGGACTCCTCTCAATACATAGTATCTAGGAAGCATAAATAAGGGAGACTCTCCCTTTACATTTTCAAAAAATAAACTATCCTATTCTACCCTATTCAAAGGAGCTATAGTTTTAATTATAGCTAAGTTGAAAAGGTAACCTCTATGATCAAGGAGGTTCTATAATCTTTTTTGTTTTCTCCTTCTAAAATTGGGCATTTCCAGTAAGTCTAACTGATAATAGGCCTTAGCTTCATTTGGCAGATGTTGTCTGTTGAAGAAGATTTGTGGAGAGGATATCGTATGACTATTGTTAGAAAGAGCATCAGCTACCCAATTAGCTTCCCTAAACGAATGTTTGCATTTGAATCTGTGAGTCTATGAGAAGAGCCTTTGTAGTCATTCCAGGTGAGTTGTGATGCTCCATTGCGGGATTGCTTTTTCCAGAATCCAGTTCACCACCAGCAATGAATCAAACTCTAACACTATGTTTCTGTAACCTAACTCCAGTGCCCAAGTTACCCAAAACTGACTGCTTCAATTTCTGCCCTATTGTTTGTACCTTCTCCAAGAAGAGTAGTGAATGCCATGAGCAGTTTACCTATTTGATCTCTCAAGATACCTCCAGCTCCAATTCTTCCAGGGTTACTTAGTGCACTGCCATCCGTATTAATTTTGATCCATTGGTCCGGGGGTCGTGTCCATGTAATCATATTCACCATAATGACATGAACACTATTTCTCATAGTTGAAGTAATTCTGTCCATTTTGCTGGCCACCTGCTTTGGGGGAGGGTTGTTGACAGCATGTTATAGTTATCTTTGTAAATAGCATACCTGACCCTAATGATGTTTGGAGTTTTGTCTCCATATTTGCAGGCGCACCTTCTCTTCCATAGATTCTAGCAAATAAAAATGGGGGTAGCCTGCATTACCAATCTGTGTGCTGTATTGTTGTGCTTTGCTGACCACAGTGTTTGATACGTTGCTGTAGGGAGCTGTGATGTTTCTGTATTCTAGTCGTGCCCTCGAAGCTCTTCCATATGTAGTCTACAAACTGTCTAGTGTTGAAGATATGCTCGATGTTGTCCAAACCTGTTCTGTTACAACAACAAAAACAACTAGTTGGCTCAATGCCAAAATTAGTTAGTTTCTCATTAGTAGAGATTTTGCCTCTAGAGGCTCTCCATAGTAAAAAAGTAGACTTAAAAGGAATATTTTTGTGCCAAGTAAGAGAGTTAAACTGCTTTTTGTTTCTTTTTTCTCTAATCTCATTCCAGGCAGATGAGCAGTTGAATAGGCCATTGTTGTTTAGTTTCCACACAGCCTGATCCGGCAGTTGAATCTGTTGAGGTATATTTGTTGCAAGAATGCTGGCTAATTGACATAATGGTTCCTGTTCCAGCAGTTTGCTCCAATTCCATTTGCCTTCATGCCAAAAGTCAGCAACTGTTTTATTATTATACCTGTTACTGTATGTGGAAAATTAAGCAAGTGGTCCACTGCCAAGCCAATTGTCCCACTAGAAGGAGCAGTTGCCAGACTTGAGGTTCCATTGGATGTGCTTTTCAGCTTGCTGTCTGTTTTGCAACATATATTTCCAGGTTAATGACTCCTCATTGTCCCATTTCTTGCACACTGTATTGGTTCTTTGATAGTACTTTGCCTTCAAGAACTCACCCCAAAGTGTTTGTTTAGTCCTAAAAATCCACCATTGTTTAAATCTGAAGGCCATGCAAACATCTTTGAGGTTCCTCATTCCAACACCCCCTTCATCTTAAGGGAAACTCAATTTTTTCAAAGATGCCCAATGATATTTCCTCCTATTGTTTTTCCATCCCCAGAAGAAGCCATCCATGAGCATTTGGATTTGTTAAAGGTTGTGGAAGGTGGGGTGACAGCAGACAGTAAGTGCATAGGGAGAGCTTGAAGTACATGCTTCGCTATGATTGCCCTACCCCCATAACTGAGTTACTTCGTTTGCCAACATGTGATCCTGCATACAACTTTGTTAACAAGGTCAGAAAAATATATAATTCTAGGCCTACCAATGAAAAGAGGACAACCTAGATAAATTAAGGGACCCTGTTTTTGCCTGAAACCAGTATATCTTTTGATTCTATCAATTGTGTTATTGAAGGCATTTGAATGAACCATAAAATGACTTTTGTCACCATGTATCAGTTGTCCAGAAGTCTCTTCATATGTCTTCAAAGTATGCATGAGAATCTTTAAGGTCTTACGTCTTCCAGAGGTAAATAGAATGATGTCGTCAGCAAAGCTTAAATGATTCACCTGAGGCCCCTTCTTTTCCATGTAAAAGCCATGATAATCAGGGTGGTTGTGAAGTCTATTGAGGGACTTTGACAGAACTTCAGCACCTAAAATAAATAGGGCTGGGGACAGAGGGTCACCCTGTTTGAGTCCTCTAGTGGATTGTAAGAAAGCAAACCTCTTCCCATTGATTATAATTGAGTACGAATTGTTTGCCATAATTCTCCATACCATGTCAATGAACACTTCAGAGAAGCCCATCTTCCTTAGAAGAAGACATGTGTATGACCAAGAAACTCTTTCATAGGTTTTTGCCATGTCTAATTTAATAATAACATTGCTCCCAATATTGGGCTTCCTTATATGGTGGATGATTTCTTTAGCTAGCATGATGTTCTCTGAAATACTTCTACCCTTTACTAACCTAGATTGATTAGGAGAGATTATGGATGGAAGAATAGGCCCAAGACTGTTGCTCAATAGCTTAGAAATAATCTTGCTAGTAAAGTTGCTCAAACTTATATGTCTAAACTCAGTCAACTTACTGGGATTATTCACTTTGGGAAGCAATACAATGCAAGAATGGGAGAAGTACTTAGGAATCATTTGGCCACTGAAGAAGGCCCGAATGACTCCCGTTTAGTCTGTCTTGATAATGTGCCAACATTTTTGAAAGAAATACCCATTCATGCCATCCGGACCAGCTGCAGAATTAGGATTCATTGAAAAGACCACACTCTTAAGTTCATCCATTTCTGGGATACTGGTAAGTCTGGCATTTTGTTCCTGACTGATCATTCTTGGAATGCACTCCAAGTTGTTCTCATTAATAATCTTATCCTCCCCTGTAAAGATATTTTTGAAGTGTTCACAGGCAGCCATAGCAATCTTCTCTTCACCCTGTATCCATTCCCCATTCTCATTGGTAATTCTCTGAATGAACAACTTTCTTCTTCTCCCTCTTATCAAGGAATGGATATATTTAGAATTATTGTCCCCCTCCTTGAACCATTGAAGTTGTGTTTTTGTTTCAGAATTGTATCTTCCAGCTTAAGAAATTTGATATATTGAGCATTAAGTTCATGAAGCGATATTCTGTCTGACTCACTTTGGACAGTAATGTATCTTTCTTCAGCTTTGTGAACCTTTTCTTCATAAGTCTTGACATTCTGGTAAATGTCACCAAATTCTCTATTAGACCATGCACTAGGAGTGTTAGAAAGTCTTTTCAGTTTGTGATGAAATCTCCACATGTTGTTACCTTCCAATTCCTTATCCCAACATGTTTTTATAGTTTCTAGGAAGAGAGGACTGTCGACCCAAACATTAAGGAATCTGAAATACTCAATATGTTCTGCCTCCTTGGACACAATTTCTATCAGTAGTGGACAATGATCAGAACCAGTAGCAGCCAAATGGGTGATAGTCGTTTGAGGCATCATTTCCAACCAAGCATTTACAAGGGCCCTATCTAATCTCTCCAAATTATGTGATTAATACCCTTTTGTTGGACCATGTAAAATTTTGTCCACTGAAGCCAATGTCCATTAGACCACATGCTTCAATGACTGCTATGAAATCTAAACTCTTCCCCATATTATTGGGCACCCCTCCCAGTTTCTTATCAATTGCAGTTATGACATTGTATTCACCCATAGAGCACCAAGGTTTGTAGTCCACAGTAGCTTTATGTAACATTGTATCCCAAAGTGGCCTCCTAATATTCTTTTTGCATTTTGCATAGACAAAGGTAGTAATAAATTGATCCTGTAATTCACTGTTTTTCATATCACAAGTGATTTGCTGCTCAACTTCATTTAGGATATTGCAGTCAATCTCACTGCTCCAAAAAAACCAAATCTTTCCATTACATTTACTGGTAGGAATTTCCATGTTTAACTGAACTTTAAAATTTTGAACATGTACACTATCTGAGAATGGTTCTAGAATAGTGATGATGGACAAACGATGAATTTTCCTAAGCATTTTGAGCCTTTCCAACACCCCTTGAGTGTTGATACCTCTCACATTCCATATGACTGTACTAATCATTGCGATGATCTAGAGGAAAAAATTCTTGTATTTGGCCTTCCAGCTGTGACAGTTTTAACATCTTGATTCATAAAATGAATTTTTTCATGTTGCAGCCTTCTTGGAGACAGACCTTGTTTTTGAGTTACTTGGTGAATCTCCTCTTCAAGAGCTTGATCATTTTGAGGACTGAAAGCTCTTATTAAAGCTTCACTCATTATATCATCATCCTCCATCTCCTCAACAAATTGATTATCTCTGTATACCTCATCCTCAGAATTTCCCACTTCATACTCATCAATAAGAGGTATAGTATTAACTTGACAGTATCCTTGTTCTTTATCCGGAGGTGCCCTTGGAGTTGGTGTCATGTTTTTCTCCTGTAAGGAAGTCCTGTACATTCCCTGATGATTATCAACCATCAAGAATTATTTATTTGTTCCTTCCCTCCTTTACTGTTCTTCTTCTTGTTCACCTTCTTGTTGTTTGTTTAACCTTCTCTTAGCTGCATCTCTTTTTTGCTTACTAGGCTTGTTTTTCTCTTGGGGTATTTTCTGATTTGTTGTTGGTTGGATTATTCCCCATCTCCTTAACATTTGTATTCTTTCTTTGTTTCTCACTGGAATCTGGTTCCTTGTTCTGATTCCCTTTATTTCCTATATTCTTACCTTTATTGTTTGCTTCTGTTTGCTTTGCATTCACTATCCTCTTCTGTGTCCCATCTTGTTGTTTTTTTTTGTTGCTAACCTGGGCTTTAAAGACAGGGGTTTCGTCTGTGTATTCCCCCTCATGCACAACATGAGGCAGTTTCCCCCCTTTGGTCACCCCTTCCTACAGATTAGTAAGCTTCTCCTGACATCCCCCATCCTTTCCTCCTTCAGCTACACCAGTCATAACCTCATTCAATTGCATTTTATTAGAGTTAAGTTTTCCAGATATGATATCTGAGTAGCTGTTCTTATCTTCTTGATGTTGAGCCATCCTTTGCTGCTTTAGACTGCTTCCTAGTTCCAACCTGTATTGACTTTCCAGAGCTGTATTTTCCATTTGATTTGCTTCCTCTGCTGGTATAATATTTTCTCCCTGCATAGCTAGATTAGTAAATATGTTTTTTTGAAGGTTAGTACTCATACCTGCCTATTGTACATGCCCCTGCTTGTTTTCTTTTGCTGCCTGACTAGTTGTTGTTGTAGGTCTCCAGACTATTTTTAGACCCACCTCTTCTTGATATTTTGGCTTTTTTCTTTCTTTGGGTGTGCCATTCATAATCTTTTTGCTGAATTGGTTGTTTCTGCTTATCACTTTCTTTATCATTCTGTTGTAGTTGATCTTTTCCCTCCTTTGCTTTACCCTGTTGATTTTCCTGTTCTTTATTGTACTTATTTTCTTTGTTTCTATTCTTCCTTTCATTTTCTTTTTCCTTCCTCTATCTATATTCCTCATCCCTCATCCTTGATTTGCATTCTTCTACATCATGGCCTTGGTGTCTGCAGTACTCACAATAAGGAGGAATTTCTCATATTCTACTAGCTGCCATGTACCTATGGTATCATCTTCATTATGTAACCCAATCCACACATGTCTAGGTCTAGGTTTGGTCAAGTCAATTTGCATCTTAACCTTAGCCATCCCTGCTCTGAGAGTATTTCCTTGGTACACATCGTCCCCTATAACGATCGAAGCTCCGGCACCCTCACCGGACTTCTGCAGATCGACAATTCCAACACTTGTTTGCTTCAATTTTTTAGATTCTTGATCGCCTTTATCTATGTTAAAAACCCCAGTACTTGGATTGACTTTCACATCACCATAAGATGATCGATCAGACGATTCCCGTGCTAACCGTTCCAATATAGCGATTGTGGATTTCTCCTGTGGGACGTTGGAATCTATTGATTTTTGACTGAAATTGAATCTTGAGATGTAGAATCCAATCCTTCTCTCGATTTAAGCTGCAGCAAACCAGAATTATCCATAGCCATAATTTTGCTCACCCAGTCCAATTCCCTTTCAGAAATCGCGACATGTATCGCCTTTTCAAGTTGCAAACTTGAGGAATTGGCTATTTAATCTGTGGAATCATCTTGTGGAGTTTGATTCGTATTAGAGTGTTGTTTCTGTTGTAGTTTATCAGGTGGCCGGCGTTGCTCCACCGGTGGAGTAAGAGCCATTCTTAGTAAAATGCAAAACCATCGTTTAAGAGCACACTAGAGAGAGAAATTTTAGATAGAGAAAAAAATAGGAAAATGAATTGTGATTTAGGTTAAGGCTTAAGGTTTAGGGTTTAGGGTTTAGGTTTTTTTACGATTTAGTATTTTAGGTTAAGGGTTTTATCTATGTTTTTAGGGTTTAGGGCTTTGATTTTTTTTTTTTTGTTAACAATTTTTAAGATTTTATATGTTTAGGGTTTAGGACATAGGTTTTTTGGTCTGTTTTAGGGTTTTGTATATACGCTCTAGCGGTTTATAGAGTATAGAGCTTAGAGTTTTAGAGGTTAATTTTTTTTTTTTTGAAATTTTTAGGTTTTTTAAGGGTTGATTATTTCTTATGGTTTTTAGAGTTTTGAGCTTAGGGCTTAAGGTTTTTATTGTATTTTTCAAGTTTAGTGTTTATGGATATTTAGGATTTAGGGTTTAGATCTTAGGGTTTTGTAGGGGTTTTAAATTGTTTTTAGGGTTCATTTTAGGATTTATAGGATTGAAGTTTCTTAATTTTTAGGGTTTCTTTGGATTTTAGGTTTAGGATTTTGGGTTTTAGGTTAGGGTTTAGGGTGTAGGTCTTATGGTTTTTTTAGGTTTATGGTGTAGGTCTTAATGTTTTTTAAGGTTAAGGGTTTTATCTACATTTTAGGGTTTAGGTCTTTGGGATTTTTAGGTTGAAGTTCTTATAGTTTTATAGGTTTAGGTTTCAGGGCTCAGGGTAGGGCTTACAATATATGATTTAGGGTTTTATAGCATTTGGAGCTTAAAGTTTTTTTAGGTTTAGTTTTTTTTTTAGTTTTTTAGGGGTTTTAAGGGTTAAGTGTTCTTTAGGGTTTAAGGTTTAGTTTTTCTTGTGAGTTTAGGTTTATGGTTTATGGATTTAGGTTTTCTTAAGGTTCTGGGTTTAGGTTTTTAGTTAGGATTTAGGGTTTAGGTCTTATTATTTTTAGGTTTAGGGTTTAGGTTAAGGGTTTAATTTATGTTTTTTTGGTTTAGTTTTTTTGGTGTTTTAGTTTAAAGTTCTTACAGCTTTATAGGTTTATGGTTTAGGGCTCAGGGCTTTAAGTGTTTTTAGGGTTAAGAATATATGATTTAGGGTTTATAGCATTTGGAGCTAAGATTTTTCTTAGATTTAGGGATTTTTTTCCAGTTTTTTTATGTTTGTAAGGGTTAAGTGTTTTTATGGTTTAGGGTTTAGGGCTTTTGGTTTTCTTGTGGTTTTAGATTTTTGGCTTACGAAATTAGGATCTCTTAAGATTTAGGGTTTGGAATTTTGATTTTTAGGGTTTATTATAGGATTTATGGATTCCGAAGGCTTGTTGTTTAGGGTTTCTTAGTAGGATTCAGATTTGTTAGGTTAGGGTGTAGGTTTTAGGTTAAGGGTTTTATAATAGTTTTTAGGGTTTAGAGCTTTGGGTTTTTTAAGTTAAGATTTTTAAGGATTTTATATGTTTAGGGTTTAGAGGTTAGAGTTTTTTAGGTTTACAATTTCTTGTGTTTTTTGGGGTTTTTTAAGGATTGTGTTTCTTAAGGTTTTTGGCTTTTTGGGCTTGAAGTCCATTTTTTGTGTGTTTTAAGGTTTAGGTTTTAAAGGTTTTTTTAGATTTTGGTTTTAGAGCATATGGGCTCTTAGGGATTTTAAATGGTTTTAAGGGATTAGTTTAGGGTTTAAAGGATTTAGGATTTCTTATGGTTTAGGGTTTAGGGTTTCTTATCTTTTTTGTTTTTTTTTTCTTTTTTTCTTTATTGTTTTAGGTTTAGGATTTAGGGTTTTGGGTTAGGGTTTAATGTGGGGTTTTAGGTCAAGATTTAGTCTAGGTTTTCAGTGTTTAGAGCTTTGAGTTTTTTAGGTTAAGTTTTTTTAGGGTTTTATAGGTTAAGGGTTTAGGGCTTAGGTTTTTCTTTGTGATTTTTAGTGTTTAGCATATTTAGGTCTTTATAGGGGTTAGAGCTTAGAGTTTTTTTATATTCAGGGTTTTTGTTTTTTTAAGGGTTTTTTATGGTTAAGTGTTAGTTAGGGTTTCTTGGGTCTAGGGCTTAGTGTGTTTTTTTTTTGTCTTTTTTTAGGTTAAGGGTTTAAGTATTTTTAGGATTTAGGGTTTAGGACTTAGGATTTATTCATTCTTTGGAATGGTTAAAGGGTTTATATTAAGGTTTATAAGATTTGGGGTTTGTTAAGGTTTAAGGTTTAGGGTTGATTAGTGTTTTAGGTGTTAGATTTAGGCTTTTAGGTTAGTACTTAGGGTTAACGGCTTAGAGTTTTTAGTTAAAGGGTTTCATCGAGTTTTTAGTGTTAGGGGCTTCAAGTTATTAGGGTTAAGGTTTTTTAGGGTTTTAATGGTTTTGGGTTGAGGGCTTTTGAATTTGTTTTTGTGTTTTTTAGGGTTTTGCATATATGATTTAGGACTTTATAGGGTTTAGAGATTAGAGTTTGTAGGTTTTATCACGACCGGGGAGCACCCCCGGTAGTAACATGGCGTACTTGACCTCATGGAGGTCTTATACAAGCCACTTGTCTTCATTACAGAACATCATGTAAAATTGAGGGAATTAAAAACTTTTTTTCCTTAAACCTAATACGGAAATTATTTCATAACAACAAAAGTCTTTCTAACATATGATTCAAAACCATCTAAATAATACATGAGTAATAATGTCTTGGGACACAACCCACAAAATTCTAAAATATAGTAAATGACATAAATGAAAACTAAGGGTGTTGTCTTCGAATGCTATGAGGACTAGCCAATCTTCACTTCTTGAAAGCCTTAGAAACTCTACCCTTCAAAGAAACTCAATCTCCTCAACACCCTACATTGGATTAGAATGTAGGCAAATATGCATTAATACAAAATGTACCAAGTATGAAAGCTAACATACCAAACATAAGATATCTCAAAGGGGTTAGTCAATAATAGACATAATCATAAGAGATAATAGCATGAACATAACATGAAAATCATAAGCATAAAAAATCATCATAATGCATACATAAGTTCATACTTCAATCATTTGTCCTTATTACTCAAGTGAACTACATCACAAGCCACCTCCAAGTATACTTGTGCAAGTCCATGGTAGCATCCATACTACTACCTAGCTAAGTACCTCTCTTTGGTAATTCTTGATCATAGTCCACTTTCATAATTAAGAACTAAGTTCTTCATGACATAAGAGAATATACCCTTGGATCACCTCATGGAACACTTGTGCAATGCATATGAGGCATCCCATACTATCTCACACACTAAGCATATCTTGAAGTCATCCTAGTCATGCTCACCCTCATTTGGCTCATCATTAACTTAACTCTCTTAATTGATAATCTCTCATCTCTAGTCAACTATAACTAGGAAATACAACTCTAGTTCAATCCTACCTCAAGCCTCCTCTTTAGTGACCCTAAGTCAAACTTTGTGCAATGCACTCATCGCATCCCATAATACAATTCAACTAAGTATTACTTTTAGGACGTCTTTACTATTACTTCTTACTTTGGAACCTAGTTCTTCTCTTTAACTTTAGAACCCTATGAGGTACTCTATCTTAAGCACATCTTAGTTCATTATTAAGTTGAACCCTAGGAGATACTTCTTCAAGTATGTCTAAGTTCCTTATTCCCTTGGACCTAGTGAGATACTTCTTTAAGTATGTCTAAGTCTATCTAAAGTCATGAACACTATGATATACCACCTTGGTATGACTAAGTACATCTACCCTCATGAACACTATGATATACCACTTTTAGGTATACTAAGTTCATCTACACTCATGAACACTACAAGTTACTTCATTAAGTAAGTCTTAGTTCATTATGCTTTGAACACTACGAGATGCTTCTCAAGCATTTCTTAGTTCATAGGATATGAAGACCTCCACTAGGAAATCTTGACTCAACTACGTGAAGGGATCCCGTCTCATGAGACCTAACTTTGGGAAAATCCACATTCTACTACGTAAGAGTTCCCCCTTAATCTTGGATAGTGCTTACATCTACTAGGTGTGGCTCTCCTTGCTACTTGGAGTCCGCACCCTCTCTTGTGATACGCTCCTTCTCATTGGAATATCCACTTGGATTCAAGCATATACTCCAAGGTTTACTTGTTAAGCCTTACTTAACACTTTTCTCTCATGGAGGGATGTCCTTGACAATCTCTCCATGCTCAAGTGATACTATCACTTTCATTCATTGAATTCCTTAAATCTACAGCCAACACAACAACCTAAGATTCACAATTCTATCCTGATTCATATGTAGATTACAAGACATTTAAGTTATAAGCCTCTTCAATATTAATTTTCCTCACATTCTTCATTACTAGGTGAATCTAGCCATAGTTCAAAATTAAGGTTTAATTAAAACATAACAATTCAAGATCAATCCTAATCAATAAGGCCTAGTTTAATTCATATCTAGATGACCTATCTATGATCAATTTGTATTCAAGTCAATTGAATTAAGAAGATCAACTTAGAACCTTCAATCTTGCCTCTAATGGCCTAAATATACCATGATCACATTCATCATCAAAGACTAGAATTCATCAAGCAACCTCATGAAAACACCATATAGTTATCATATAATCATATTTGAATGCTAACCACTAGATTTGGATCACAAACCAGCCTTACCCACAATGCAATCACAACCCTAGCTAAATTGGGGTCTTTAGGATTCACAAATGAGGGAAACTACTGGGGCTATATGGGTGGAAAAATCCATCGACGAACCATCTTCACATACCATTAATCAAATCCTTAATCTAAGATTAAATTCTTGTTGAAATTCGTCCTAGAAACTGCCTCCATTTTCTCTTAGAGTATGAATCTAAATGGCTATTTAATTGCTTAAATATATATAAAATACCTAAAAAAAAACAACTAAAAATAACGGTCCACGACTTAATTGGATCATGGGGTTAATTTTCCAATTCAACCCTCACTTGGCAGAGATTACTCCATAAATTACAGGTCCCATCGATGCCCCCAATCCACGGACCGTGGATGGGGTGACGGGCCGTACTACAATTCGTGGTTTTTGTCAGAGACCCCTTATTTGGGGGCTAAGCTCCCACGACTAAGTGTGGAGCCACGCCCCCATTTGAAGTGGTGTCAATCAAACCACTGCCTGTCGTGGTTAGGGTTGTTCTCGACAGCTTCTTGCCAACGTTTGGGTCCTCCTCCAGGACCCTTAGGGTGGTCCTTGGGGAGTTGTACATAGATGTTTTGCCCCTAAACATGACCATCTACATACTAGGGTACCCCCTATCATTTTGGTCCTCAAACAACACACCAAAACTCATAAAACATGCTAAGGCACAGTAGAACCCACATAAGACTAGTTCACAAACGTCTTGGTCGTCCCTTGACGTTTGACCTCAAACCCCTTAAAACAAACTTCTAAAATCTGCGAAACATATTATAAATGAGTGATTGACCCCTAAAGTACATGAAAGTCTCTAGGTCACCTTATTTCATTTTGGGGTCATAATAATATTCCCCACTTGGGAAACATTTGTCCTCGAATGAAACCTTCCTAAACACTCCTCAAAGGACCATCTCTAAACTACCAGCCCATCTTGCATGCATTTTTTCTAAATGCACACACCCAACCAAGGAAACATCAATTCCAAGCTAGACATAGCTAATGCAACTCAATATGCATGAAGGAAACATACTTACTAAATTCCAAGGAAAAACTAGCATCTCCTAGGTATGACATGCTTAACATAACCTTATGGAGTCTAGAACGCTCATTGACTCAATTAAGTCACAACAAAGGACAACTCCATGCAACTAGGTCAATTCTAACAAGCTCTACACACCTTCATAGCATTCAAGGAAAACCATGGTATCATAAAATCACATAAAGGCCTCGTGGGAATGGCTCACTATCCCACTTGGGAGTAAGCCACACATGTATTCCTAACATCAAATTTATCATAACAAGGAAAACATTAAGTCCAACAAAGCAAGTCATAAAAGACAAGAAATCTAGAAGTTTCACAAAAGCATGAAACACATTCTGGAAGGAACATAAGGAGATCACTTTTGATCTTCCCTAGATGGAGAGCATAGAACCTATTCCTCTTTGGAGGACCAACTTCAACCTCACTAGGAGAAAGTTTCTTATCCTCTCTTCCTTTAGCCTTAAGAGCCGGACAATCTCTAACCTTGTGACCATCCTTCCCACACCCATAGCAACCATCCATGCCGGCTAGGCACTTACCATAATGACTCCTCCCATACATGGAGCAAGTAAAATTGGGAAGTAGAGATCACTACCGTTCTCTTTATCAACCTTAGAGCTGTTGGAAGAATTTTGGGCAGAATATCTTGGTTTAGTTCTAGGCCTATCTTGCCCCTCAGACTTAGCATGGAAAGACTTATCACCTTCAAACCTAGATCTCTTGTTTTCTCTAGCCCTCTCTTTCTTTAGTTTTTACTTTTCTATTTGTTGTGCAAACACCATAACACGTGAGATATCCATATCATCCAGAAGTATTGCCATATGGCATTCTTGTTCTACTAAATCACACACCAGTGTCATAAACTTAATCATCAAGTCTCTATGGTTTGCTACCAAGCTTGGAGCATACTTAGACAAAAGAGTGAATTCAAGGCATACTCCTTAACACTCATGTTGCCTTGATTAAGGTTTATCAATTTCTCCAACTTAGCCTCCCTCAATTATCTAGAAAGACCCTATCAAGGGAAGCCAACTTAAAAGTCTCCCACTCTATGGGACCCTCCCTTACTGGCGTAGTATCTTTTCATTATTCATACCAAACTTAAGATACATCTTTCAATTTATAAGTGGCTAGCTCCGCTTTTTCCTTAGAGGTTAACCCCATAATAGCAAGAGTCCAATAAATCTCATCTATGAAACCATTTGGATCCTCCTCCACCGTGAAGCCACTAAATTCTTGAGGGTTCTTTATCTAGAACTCTCTAATCTTATAAGCATTATAGGGTTTGCCGGAGCCACCACCTCCCTATTGGATTGGGCCGTTAAGGCTTGAGCCAACAAGTTCATAGAAGCCCTAAACTCTTTAGAGTGACATTCCCCATTGGAGGGTCATTAGGAACTTGAGGAGGAACATGTTCTCCTTGGGGAGGGACTTGATCTTGCACTTGGGGAGGAATCTTTTGATCCTCATTGCCATCTCATTCCCTTATAGCATTATCCCTAGTGTTAGCCATGGCCTGGAAAAAATCATAGGCAAATATTAGAAAAGGGCCTACTAAACCTTAACTATATGGAACGACTAAGAGAATGAAAAAGTGAAACTTTCCTATGCATCCCATAGTCTCCTACTCATAGATGTGTCACAACTCACATGTATGAATAAGACTCTACTAGATGTGGTTTTTAAGACATCCTAGGACCATTTCATAACCTTATGCTCTGATACTAAGTTTTTCACGACCCAGAAGTACCCCAAGAAGTAACATGGCATAATTAACCTCACGAATGTCTTATACAAGCCACATGGCTTCATTACACAGCATCATATAAAAATGGAGGGAATTAAAAACTTTTTTCGGTAAACATAATACGGAAATCATTTCATAGCAATGAAAGTCTTTATAACATATGTCTCAAAACCATCTAAGTAATAAATGAGTAATAATGTCTTGGGATGCAGCCCACAAAAGTCTAAAACATGGTAAATGACATAAACGGAAAATAAGGGTGTCGTCCTCGAATGCTATGAGGACTCACTAATATTCACTTCTTTAAAGCCTTGGAAACTCTACACTTCAAAGAAACTTAGAACTAGGATGCATCCCATGTAGGCACATGGTTTAAGTGATATCAAAAGGTAGTTTCATACTCAAGTAGAGCTACAACCTTGATAATATCCTTTTGGTGCTGTACCTTAGTTCTCATAGACTAAGTTCATTCACATAAGGGTATTTTAGAAGGTACCATCCCTAAGCCTTACCAAATATAATACAACCACCAAGAAGTCATCCACAAGGGTGTACCGATCACGGTTCATTTGGATAGCTCATTCATGAAATGTGTACCCTGTTATGTCTATCCGATTCACTTCATTAGAAACCTTCTTTTCATATTCAAGGTTTTGCAGATTAGCGTAAGGTTTTAGAATCATCAAGAAGGGGAACCATTCTTAGGTCTACCGGTTTAGGACATATTCTAGATTACCTCATTTATCATTCATGTATCAAGTAGGGATAACTAGGTCTATGTAACACCCTAAAACGAACTAAGGTGAACTAGAGCTTCATGAATATTTATTGAGTTAATTTTGTGTTAAAATGATTAATATTGGTGTTCTTAGGAAGTGTGTGAAGTTTGGTGACGTTTGGAGGTAAAACGTCCAAGAACGTCCATGGCATTCGGAAAGTGTTTCTTAGAAAGTGTTCATATGTCTTGATGTGTTTTGGTGAGTTTTACGTGTTCGTTTTGTTTGAAATTGGTGTGAGATGTTCCTACAACCTAGACGACTATGTTTAGGGGTTTAACGTATGGGTACGACCCCACCTAGGACCCACGAAGGGCCCTAGAAGAGGACCCCAACATCTAGGCTGAACCTGCCAAAGCTGCCCAAAACCAGTCTCAAACGACGGAGGCAGTCGATGCCCCGTCGTCTAGGGCCATAGGTTGGGACTTAATTTTGGGGGATCAACCCTCCACTCTACAACTGCAGACTCTAATGACGCCCAGGAGCATGGGTCGTTGTTCAATCGACGCCCGATTGCTTGGGTCCGTCGATGGTGGTCCTGCAAAAGCTATGGGACATACTGCCAAGCTTGGGGTGTTTGTCTAAATTCACCCCAAGTCTTTTAGGAACCTTAGAAGATATTTTAGGGTCTTTTAGGAATATTAAGATATTTTAAACCCTATGAACTAATTTTATACTTTACTTCCTAAAATTCAAAACCCCTCTCTCTTAAAAGACTCTCTCAAACTCCATAGAAGCTAGAAGTCAAGAAGGAGCTAGGCGGGCTGTTGGTGGTCGAGTTATTCATCAAAATAATTGGGGTTTCTTATAATTGAGGTATGGTAGTCATCCTTGAACTCTCTTCCATTGAAGGATTTATTTCTAATAGATTTTCAAAAAGTGTTTTCAACCCTAACTTCTTCTATCTTTAACTCTAAATATGGGTCTTGCATGAAAACATTTTAAATGATTCAAATATGATGTTTCTAATGTTAGTTGGTGTTTTTAATGCTATAACTTCAATGAAAACATGTTAAAGCTTTTTATAAATTTTTGGCCTAAGGAATGGGTTGAATGAGCATGATTTTGGTAGTCTTTGAGCTTTAGTTTTATTGTGTTGATATTGATGTTTAGATACTGCCCTAAAGGCTATATTGTGATGAATTGTTGAAGAAATTATTATAGGTGAAGGAAGCTTCGATAAAGGGTAGGTTGGTTATGTTGCTTAGCTTTATTTGTGAAATGCTCTTGAGTGGTATGGTTCACCTTCTTGGTGGCGGTTTTTACTTGATGAATTTGGATAGACTTGGTATGTATTGTAAGTGTGGATTTAAAGACCTAATGTGTGAAATGAAGTGATAATGAAGATGGTTCTTGTAATGTGTATTATGAAGTTTGAATTGCATGTTCTGCTTAGATTATGCCTAAATGAAGTAAGTGTATATGTTGAGCATGCTAGTGTGTAATACATGATGAATGAAGGTCTAAGCATGTATAGAAGTTAATGTAAATGAAGTGATGCTTATGTGCTAGGTGTGCTCACATGTACACACACAGACACACAATTTGGATGAGTGAATGAATGAAGTTAAAGAATGCGAATGAAAAGGGGAGTTTTAGGGTGAACACTCTTCGTGAGTTGAGAGTGTTTAATATGAACCTCATTGTCTTCCAAGAGCTTTCTAAGATAGGTAGGAGGATGGATACCCTTCGTGAGTTGAGATGTGGTGTCCACTAGTTATCCTTAACCTATAGTACACTAAAAAAAATAGTGTTTAGTGGCGGACACAATCCGTCACTGTATGATGAAAATCCGTCGCTAATCACGAATAGTGACAGATTAGCAAAGGAATGTTGATTGTTGCTATTATGCTCGTTAGTAAGCTCTTAGTGACAAAAAATGAGTTCCGTCACAACTTTAGCGATGTCCTAATGTCGAATAACTTCCGTCGCGATATTATTGCGACGGACTTAGTCATCATTATATTTATATAATTTTTTTCTAATTTCATAATTCTATGACAAAAAATTGTTTTTCGTCTCAATTTCAGCGATGTCATAGTGACGAAACATTGTCGTCGCCACATCTTAGCGACGGACTGATTCATCATTATATTTATATAGTTTTGTTGATAATTTCATAATTCATTTCGTTATTTTGCATAAATTTGCAACATAATCGCAACATATTTTGTAACAACATATTAGGCCTTTAATAATTCGTCGCTGATCCGTCGCCAACATTCTTTTTACAACAACAACCAAATAGTCGCTAAATTTGTTGCTAAAAATTATTCTTATGCACTGCTGAAATAAATCAAATTAAAATTACTAAATACTCCAAAATTAACAAACATTCATCTAATATAATACTCATAGATGATTCATAATATATAAATAGAAAACTCCAATACAACATATTTCTAGTTAAAAATATCCAAAGAAAACTATCAAGTACTCTTAAATGAACATATGCTCATCAAAATATTACTACGCGCAATTTCTAGTTTCCAAGAAGTATGACATTATCAAAAACTGAAGTTGTGGAGGTATCAACTTGAAATAGAGGTATCAACCTCGTCCACATTACTAGCAGGAGGCATGGGCGCCGCAGATGATGGATTGCCGAATGAAGTAATTGATGCTTGCACATGCTCAAAAATAATAGGAACAAGATGACTAGTTAGTGCAGACATCATTTTCTTTACAAACTCGTCCATATTTGTTGTCGATGTTGATTGAGAAAATGGATGTGGTAATGATGATGAGCCACAAAGATTCTTCCCATAGTAAGCATGAGTTTGTGGTTTTAGCAACATATTATCATACCCTCACCAGCAAAAGTAGTTTCCCAGAGTATAAGCATTATGAAACAATGGGGTTTTGACTCTTTGCTGCACCCACATGGTAAATAATTATATACTAATTGGGAATTGTACCACACAGACAATGACAACTAACTGTTCAGGGAAATCCCCCTCCCCAACACTCCACCCCAACACTCGCTAAGTTCATCAGTGATTGAATTTTGGAAGCTAGCTCCAGTCAGGTACATTCAATATGATACACCAAGCTTGTATGATGTATCATATTGGAGAGTACTTGATAGAGGTTACATTACACTGAAACAGCAAAAACAAATTCTCACTAAAACAGGACTAGAATCACAGTAAAACAACTATTGATTGGTCTATGTAGATGTATGTCTGCCACATGGGAATTCACAACCAAATGTGTCTCTTTGTTCCAATCGTCATGTTGCACTAGAGTCACAGTAAAACAACACTACAATCACACCAAAACAACACTAACATTGCACCTGAAAAGCCTCAAAATAGTGGCAGTAGTTTCTCTCTAAAACGACATTAGAATCGCAATGAAAAGTCTCAAAACATCATTAGAACTATAACAAACAGCAGCAACAAATACACTTTAAAACAGGACAAAATTGCACCATAAACTCCAGTAGGAAAGAACCGAAACACCTCCAAGTTTTACACTTACATGGATATCTCAAGAACGCTCACTAACAAATGATTTTCCATCATGTCCATGTGTACGAACGTGTAGGTGTAACTCACTTGGCGTGGGATCTCGGCCTTTTTCAATTGACTATACAAAAGAAATCATGATATATATATCATATAAGAGAAGATGTTAGGTATAGAGTTTTTATAATATATATACTCTCAAGTTTCTTGCGATGTTCTCTGATAGAAATAGAGCAACCAGTGTGAGTCCCAACAACACTTTCACGGCCGCCACGACGATTTTGTGAATTAATTTCTGATTTCCTAATAGACTCTTCACTTCCCCAAAGCTCCATCCATATTTCCCACACATCTTACAAAACCTGGCCTAACTCCTCATTTTTTTTATTTTAGAAATGAAATTCCTATAGTTCAATGCTGCCTTAACCATGTAGTGTGTTTTGACCTCGTTTTCACTAATGGAAACATCCCAACATAATTTTTTCTGAAATAAAGTTTGAAAGTAGAACATTAATGTCCTATTTATATATGTGAACACTTGCGAAAATCACTTACGATGAAAACTTATACCTTAAATTCTCCAAAATAACCATTTCTCACATCATTTGAGACACATTTCCAATTTATTCCATTGAGATCAACCTAACTTTTGAAAGATTTGGATATGAAACTAGAGCATATTTGAGAAGGTTCCGGTCTATATAAACTAGAAGAGATTACCATATTTCAATAGTACCACATTAAACAGACATGAGGTCATGTTCTCTATATGAAATATTATGCTTAAAGGACCAGCAGTTTGTAATGTGATGGTGAAATACTATTCATATATCTTAAATTTTTTCAACACAGAAAGTAGAAAAAAGTTCAGGAATAAAATCAAAAGAATGGACTAACCCTACAGAAGTTAGAAAGACAAGGGTCCTTTTATGACTAGTGTTGGATTCATCTGCAGCAACTATATTAGTATGACATGTTGGAACATTTTTCTGAGTAGAAAGACCCTGACCTACTAGGTTACTCTGATTTGGTGTAGTTGGAGGTGTCTCAGAGATCGTTGGGCTGATAGTTTGAGTTGACGTTTTAATATTGGTTGGGGTCCCATCTTTTTGAGGAGAAACCGTAGTGGGCTTGGGAATAGTTGGCATGGTTACACGAATAGCAGGATTACTCCTACATGAGAATTTTCCACGACCTCTGCCTCGAGCCATACGTGTAAACAAATATAACATTGTTGTTAGATAATGACTAATACAAAATAAAATTAAAGATAATCCATAATAATGAGATTACGTGGAACAGTGCTGAAATATTAAAATTGTCTCCGTAAGAGCTTGTTGATCAAGTGATAAAATTAGGACCTAGACATACAAGAGTAACATAGTTATCTATTACAAAAGTAACAAGATTAAAGGTTTTTGATGACTATGTAGTTGTTTTTATTTGATTTGGCTAATTATTTAATATACTGAACAAGCAGTTGATAAGAATCTTTATTTCAAAAAACAATTTTTATGAAAACCACATGACTTTCCTCTATAAGTACAACAATTCCACTAGCAAATCAAAAATTAAGGAAAAAGTTAAAGTCTAAAATGCATTATTCTAGCAAATAAAAGCAATAAACAAGTTAAAATTTAGAAAGTATTCCTCCAGCAAGAACTAATCACAGAAATACCCACGACAACAAAATCAAAATTCTCCAAACTTTTCATCGATCTCTTAAAAAAAGCTCTAACTCTAATTGTCTCAACACAGTGACAACAATCTTCATCGTAGTTAGATTTAGTAAATAAACTACCCCAGAACTTAAATCTTGAGCTAAATCAGAGATAGAAACGAAGAGTGAGGCTTACTTAAAGTGAATATCAACTAGGCCCTGATGATGAGGTTATAATAACAGGGGCCTGCAACATTACAACATTTCCTTACCTTGGTTATTAGCAAGAATATGGAACAATAACAATATAAATAATGTACAATGTGCATGCTATGTCAAGAATAAAGACAAATTACCATCTTAGTCAAAATATAAAAATCAATCAGAAGTAGTTATTAAGCACTAGATAATACTTCATTCTTTATGACAAAATAAGACATAGAAACATCTGTATTATGCATATAGGATGAATTTGACTTTCAAATCTAACTATAATCCTTGGTTATATCTCTCTATAAAACTTTAATATGCAACACTATTGTAAATCATTAGAACTATACATCTACACAACTCTAATCAGAAAATAAAGTCTTGTCAAGTTTGTTCATTCAAATAATATATCAAATTATGGACATTCACAACATAAGTTAGATTGCGGGCAGACATTTGTTTAAGATGAGCTTGAGTCAACAGTTTGGATAAAAAAGTCACCCCAGTCAAAACGATCATTTACTGCTAGACGTATGCTTCCTTCTAAATGTACTACTCTCTATGACCGTTAGGTTAAGAGTAATCAGCCAATGATACAATATTAAGCAATGAATCTGATTTTTGTTTTATTTTCTGAATAAACAGATAGAGGAAGATAACTTGAGCAAGCATCAGCATGAGATAATTACTCAATCTCTTTAATCACAGAAATACTTGAAAGTTCAGAAGATTCAAAGCAACTCTCAATTGATATGTTGTACTAAAACTATTCTCATTTATTTGCGTTGTTCAGTGTCTAAACATTTACTGATTACTTTCATTTTAGGGAAAATATAATTAAAAAGATTTACTTCTCTTATAAACCTCATGTCATTTTAGGAAAAACATAATTTCTAGAAAACCCCCTATTTTCAGAACACTTAATTTCTAAAACCCCTATTTTGATAAAATACCAATCCTACTTCAAGCAATCAAGCTAAATGAAATGGAAAGAATTACGAGTTAAAATATCATATTCTAATACACCCAAACCACTAAAATCTCTATTTTCAGAATCCATTGATACCCAAATCTAGCGAATCTAACATCTAAATGCAGAAACGAGTTGGGATTCTTATTTTGCAGGAAGAAATTTAAACTACCCATTTTGAGAATACCACAGCCCTATTGAGATGGAGAGCTAAACGAAATTGAAATCGAGATGGGATATTGAACTTACAATGGAGACTTTGAAAGCTAGCAGTGGCGACTTGGAAATCTTAAATGGAGCTTGCAGCGAGACATGGAAAGTTTTCAATGGAGCTTGGAGCGATACATGGAAAGCTTCAATGGAGATGGAGCTTGACAGAGGCTTCTTTGGAGCGGGGAGGTTTAAATGTTGAAATGAATTTGTGCCCTAGAATTTATGGCTTTAAAGATATTTTGCAACGGATTTACCGACGGATTTTAACATTCGTCGCTTTCAAATTAATATATTTATTTTGAAAAAAAATAAAATGACGGATAGTCTCATCACTATGCAATATAAATTTTATAAAAATATATCAAAAAGTTTAGCAACATTTTTTTGTCACTAATTCCGTCGCCCGAGATTTATTAATTTTGTCACCCGTACTTTGTTACTAAATCCGTTAAAAATATTAGGCGCCAAAATTTCGCGCTAACATTTAGCGACACAATAAATATTCCGTTGCCAATCCGTTGCTATATTATTACTCAAATAATGATTTGTCAATTTTGTAACAAAATGGTAATTTCGTTGCAAATCCGTTGTTATATAGTGAGGGAATAGCATTCTTCGCCAATATCCATCGCTAGACGCTGTATTTTAGTAGTGGTATATAATGTTGAGAATCCGTGGGGAATTATGCTTAGCAACGAGATAATATGAAGAAGGGGTGGTTACACTTCGCGAGTTAAGATGTTGTATTCCAATGTACCTCTTGAGATGAGTACTCCTCGTTAGTAGAGAATGACTTACTTAGTAGCAATCTCCTTATCCCTTAACTATGCGCCCGCATAGGTGTAGCTATTGGGAAAGCCATGTAAAAGCTAAAAGAAAGACCTTACTCTAGGTAAGTAGGGGACCCTCCTCCGATAATGGAAGTATCGAGATTCCATGTCTAGAACTCATGGTCTATGTCGGTGAAGCTAACATCCACTAAATTAACAAAAGTACTAAGTCTTCTAAAAGAGCGTACTACTTCGGGTAGGTAGTGGAATGGGACACTATCTATCCATTGTACTAGGTAGGCATTCCAAAAGGGAAGTCTTGGTGAGTCATATATGAATTGAAAGTACTAAGTATTCTAAAACAGAGTACAACTTAGGGTAGATGGTGGAATGGGACGTCATCTATCCATTGCACTAAGTAGGCATTCGGAAAGGAAAGTCTTTGTGTGTCTTATATGAATGGAATGAGCTAAGTCTTCTAAAAGAGTGTACTACTTAGGGTAGGTGGTGGAATGGGACGCCATATACTCATTGCACTAAGTAGGCATTCCGAAAGGGAAGTCTTGGTGTGTTGTTTGAGTGTTCTTCTAATGTTTTTTCATTGAGTGGGGACTTGTTATCCCGAGGCGAGTAAGCCTAGATGGGGTAGTCTTGGGTATCACCTAGCTGTGTATTTAAGGATGTGTATGGGCGTTTCCTTCATGTCTTACCTTAGTGAGTGTTAGGATAACCGTAGCAAGGGAAACTCCTACGTAAATGAGTTTCACTTCCTCTTGGCTTGACTTTGGGAGTTCACTGTTTTGGGATTTAGATAGTTCACTGTAATGCTAAAAAATAAACTCACTGTAACATTTTGGTAACATACTGTAAAGTGGTTCCTTTTACTAAAATTATGGAAATCCTTCTCTAAGTGTTAAATGATAATTCTATATATTGTTTTACTTCTTTATTCATGAATGTTTTACTTAATTGGCATGAAAATTGTATTTATACTAATATGTCCCTTTTTGCATGTTTTTGCATATGACATACTTAGTACATTGTTTTATACTAGCCCCATACTTTTCTAAACTCTATAAGTATAGGTTTGGAAACAAGGAGAAGTCTAGAAGGAAAAGCTTGGGAAATCTACTCTTTCAAGACTTGGTATGTCCTCATATATTCGAGGACATAATCTATGTTTCTTAGTTTTTTGTTATTAAGACTTATTATGCATTTCTTTCAATGTAAAGGGTCGTGTCCCTGAGATATTATCTAGTGTCTTTAATTTTGGCTTGTGACGATGAGACTTCCTTAGTATTTTAAGAGAGATGTTTCCTTTTATTAAATTATTTGTGAAAAAATTTAATTTTGCACTACTTTTCATGTTTTATGTAATAAACGATAGTTAAAAAGGCTTGTACAAGACCCCAACGGGTCAAGTACGCCTTGTCCCGATCCAAGGGTTCTCCCTAATTTCTAAGGGGTACTTGCGGGTCGTGACAGTCTACCTAATCAAGACACCATATAAACATAAAGACGGTTCATTGTCTATCATCATCACATACAAACATTTAGAGGAACATGCTTTCATTCACATTATATCCACATTATACAATACCACACATATATCACATCATCCTTCACATTATACATTCATTTATGACATGACACCTTAATACAAGATCACATTAACTCCATATAACCAACTTCACATTGTACCTTCACATATACCATAACATGATAATTCTACAATTCACATAATAATGCCGACAAGGCCATGATCATCACATATACAACAAATAAGCTCTGCCACCATAAGTGGACCATACCACAAAAGAGTCATTCAATTATCAATTCTACATTACTAAAGGAATTCGGTCAACTTGCCCTCTTACAATAACCATAATCACCATTCCTTAATCATCCATTAATTCACAATACAATAGCATAGATAACCATATAAATCAACAATACATCATAAACTAAATCCAATTATATCAACATTAGATAATAAGCAACAAACCCAATTCATAATCCAGATTTAGGAATTTTGTTAACATCAAGGTTTCATGGATATTTTCATTGTAAAACATCAATTTAACATCAATGATATCATATCTAATCATTTGAAATTGTTTCATGCAAGAACCCTTTAATTAGAGTAGAAATTGGACTTTTTCATGAACTTTGAAATCCTTGAAAAGCCTTTGGAATTGGCTCTAGAGTGAAATCAAACTCTAGATAAAGAGTCACCATACCTTAGTATTGACAATCCCACGAAATTGAAGAACATATCAATGGAAATCTTAATTCCTAGCTCCAATTTGACTCTAAGATTCCATGGAGGTGTTGAGGGAACTTCTTTTGAACTTGGGGTTTTGATATTGAAGAATGAAGCCCAATTCCAAGTTTTAGTGTTTAAAATAACTTACAATACCATAAATAAAATGAAATAACCGTCCCCTAATTTACTTATCCAAGGTGGAATTTACCAAACCACCCTTGGCTTGGACGCATCCCTATAGAAAATTGCAGACCAAATCACGACCCCCACTAACGGACAATCAATGTGTTGACGGGGGGTTCTGCTGGTCCGGCAATGGTGATTGAGACTGTCAATTTTTTGAACTAAGATCCCATGACTAAGTGTGGAGCCACGACCCCTTTTGGTGGCGCGTCGATGGGTTCATGGGGCGTCAACTATGGGTGTCAATCAAGGCTGCCCAGGCATCTTTTTTGCCAACGTTTGGATCCTCCTAAAGGACCCTTAGGGTGGTATTTGGGGAGTCTTACCCATACTTTTTTACCCTAAACACGACCATCTAGACTCTAGGGTCACCACCAAAAATTTTTGACTCAAAATGATACACAAAAACACATACAACATACAAGGACACACTATCACACACAAGACTAGTTTTCGGACGTCGTGATCGTTCCTTGACTTTTTACTCCAAAACCACTCAAGACAGGCCTTGGTTACTATTTCTCTCTATTTTATCAAGTTATTGACTCAAGAAACTCACGTGAAGCTCTAGTTTATCTTAACTCATTTTGAGGGTCATTACATTTAGATTATGTTTTTTGGGATTTTTAGGGTCGAGTGTTTATTATGATTTTTAGGGTTTTCGATTTCTTTGGGGGTTTTAGGTTAAGGTTTAGGGTTTAGGGTTTAGGGATTAGGTTTTTGGATTACGTTTTTTAGGGTTTCATAGTTTTAGGAATTAGGACTTAGGGGGTTTTGTATTTTTTAGGGTTTAGCATATATGATTTAGGGCCTTATAGGGATTAGGGCTTTGAGTTTTTAAGGTTTAGGAGTTTTTAGATTTTTAACAATTTTTTATGGGTTAAGTGTGTCTTAGGGTTTAGTAGGGCATAGAGTTTAGGGCTTATGGTATTATGCAAGTTTTAGGTTTAGAGATTATGGATTTTAAGGATTTAGGGTTTAGAGCATAGGGGTTTTTGGCTGTTTGAAATGGTTTTAGGGCTTATTTTAAGGTTTATCGAATTCAGGGTTCTATATGGTTTAGGGTTTAGGGTTTCTTAGGATTTTTTTTGTTTAGGATTTAGGGATTTAGGTTAAGGTGTAAGGCTTAGAGTTTTTTTTAGGGTTAGGGTTTTAGGTTAAGGGTTTTACTTAGGATTTATGATTTAGGGTTTTGAGTTTTTTGGGTTAAGGTTTTTTAGGATTTTATAGGTTTAGGGTTTTGGAATATATATTTTTTGGTGTTATTAGGGTTTATGTCACGACCCAAAATCTAGCCGCGAGTGGCACCCACACTTATCCTACTATGTGAGCGAACCAACCAATCTAAAACTCCAACATATTGAACAAAAATACAAAGCGGAAGACTTAAAACTCATTATCCCCAAATCTGGAAGTCATCATCACAAGAACATCTATCCTCAAGTTACAAATCTAGAAGTATCTAAGAAGCTAAAATAAATAAAAGGCTAGTCCATGCCGGAAGTTCAAGGCATCAAGACATTGAAAAGAAGATCTAGTCCAAGCTAGAAGCATTAGCTCACCCTGAAATCCGGTGTAGTGACGACTGGCTAGAAGTGCTGCTGAGTTGAAGACGACGGTACGTTTGCTGCATTCCCCAAATAACAAAGAAAGAAACAACAAGTAGGGGGTCAGTACAAACACAAGTACTGAGTAGGTATCATCGGCCAACTCAAAATAGAAAACAGTATATATCAGTTCATATCATAAATCAACTACAATACTCAACATGTAGTAACAAGTACTATAATCATCTCTCAAGATTTATTATCTTTCTTCCTCTTGTGTCGGTACGTGACACTCCGATCCCCTACTACTATGTGTCGGAACGTGACACTCCGATCCCTTAATTCTACGTGTCGGTTCGTGACACCCGATCCCTTAATACTATGTGTCGGAACGTGACACTCCGATCCCCTAATTCTATGTGTCGGAACGTGACACTCCGATCCCCTAATTCTATGTGTCGGAACGTGACACTCCGATCCCCTAATTCTACGTGTCGGTTCGTGACACCCGATCCACTAATACTATGTGTCGGAACGTGACACTCTGATCCC
>JABWTJ010000118.1:1551855-1630671 GCA_016801875.1 Solanum sitiens | reverse complement strand
CTTTGTGTCGGAACGTGACACTCCGATCCCCTAATTCTATGTGTCGGAACGTGACACTCCGATCCCCTAATTCTATGTGTCGGTTCGTGACACCCGACCCACTAATACTATGTGTCGGAACGTGACACTCCGATCCCCTAATTCTACGTGTCGGTTCGTGACACCCGATCCACTAATACTATGTGTCGGAACGTGACACTCCTATCCCCTAATTCTATGTGTCGGAACGTGACACTCCGATCCCCTAATTCTATGTGTCGGTTCGTGACACCCGACCCACTAATACTATGTGTCGGAACGTGACACTCCGATCCCCTAATTCTACGTGTCGGTTCGTGACACCCGATCCACTAATACTATGTGTCGGAACGTGACACTCCGATCCCCTAATTCTATGTGTCGGAACGTGACACTCCGATCCCCTAATTCTATGTGTCGGTTCGTGACACCCGACCCACTAATACTATGTGTCGGAACGTGACACTCCGATCCCCTAATTCTAACAATTCATCAAGCCTTCTTTTATACCAAGGCATCACCAATCTCATTACTTTAGTTCATCAAGCCTTCTTTTATACCAAGGCATCATCAATAACAAGGTGAATTAGGGTTTCTTCAAGATTTTGGATTCAAAGCTTCATTAAGCTTATTTTATCACAAACACATAATCACATTCATGAAAGCATAAGATTAAGCATATAGAAGGGTTTACAATACTACCAATACATATCATTCACTATTAAGAGTTTACTACAAATAGTATCAACCATAACCTACCTTCACCAAGGATCCTTGATCAAACAAGCAATCTCTCAAGCTTCTTGGTTCCTCTTGGTTGTCTCTCTCTATAGATCGTTCCTCTCTTCTCCTTGTTCTCTCTATTTTTTCTTCTCCCAAACTCTCTCTCTTTTCCCCAATTTGGCATATAATTAGGTATGAAAGATGAGGAAACCACCCACTAAATAACTCAAGGTCATCTCCTTTACACCCCCAAGGATTTGAGTTATTAACATTGACCCACTAAAATTTATAATTATAGCAAGAATAGTCCAAAACTCCCCTTTAAAACTTACCCAGAAATTTGACCCAGACTGGGATTACGCAACCTGTGACGGTCCGTCGTGCCTACGACGGTCCGTCCTGCACTTCCGTCACGACGGACAGAGAATTGCTCTCAGTACCCAATTCTCAAGAGTTGAAGTGTTTTGAAACGGAACCTCACAATGGTCCGTCATGTCTGTGACGGTCCGTCCTGCAGGTCCATCACAGACTTCAGAGAATTGCTCTCAGTACCCAATTCTCAAGAGTTGAAGTGTTTTGAAACGGAACCTCACAACGGTCCGTCATGTCTTTGACGGTTCGTCCTGCAGGTCCGTCACAGAGTTCAGAGAGTCGATTTCAGCACTCAAATATAAGAATTCCAAGTGTTTGGAACGAGACACCCTCGACGGTCCGTCGTGCCCATGACGGTCCGTCGTTGGATACGTCGTCTCAGACAGTTTTCCAGAAATAAAATCTGCTGCTCAAAACGACTAAGCAGGTCGTTACAGTTTAAGATATATGATTTAGGGATTTATAAGGTTTTAGAGCTTAGACGTTTTTGGGTTAAGGTTTTTTTAAGGGTTACATGTTTCTTAGGATTTTATGGTTTAGGGCTTTATGTTTTCTTTGCGTTTTTCAGGTCAAGGATTTATGGATTTTTAGGATTTAGGTTTATAGATTGGGGATTTTAGGGGTTTTAAATGGTTTTAGGGTTTATTTTAGGGTTTATCTATTTTCGGGTTTCTTAAGGTTTATGGTTTCTTAGAATTTTAGGTTACGGTTTAGATATTAGGGTTTTTAGGTTTATGATTTTACGTTAAGGGTTTAATATAGGTTTCTAGGGTTTAGGGATTTGGGTTTTTTAGGTTGTAGTTTTATAGGTTTATGGTGTAGGGCTTATCGGTTTTTTATGTTTTTAGGGTTTTGGATATATGATTTTGGGCTTCATATGGTTTAGAGATTAGAGTTTTGAAGTTTAGGGTTTTAGGGTTTTTATAGGTCTTTTAAGGGTTTAGTGTTTCTTAGGGGGTTATAGGTTTTAGGGTTTAGGGTTTAGGGCTTAGGCTTTTTTTTGTGTTTTCTACGTTTAGGGTTAGATATTCTTAGCTTTTAGGACTTTGATATTAGGGTTTTGAATGGTTTTTAGGGTTTTAGGTTGAGGGTTCTATCTAGGGTTTTAGGGTTTAGGGCTTTGGCTTTAGTAGGTTATTGTTTTTTAGGGTTTTATAGGTTTATGGTTTAGAGCTTAGGGTTGTTTTTCTGTTTGTTAGGTCTAGCATGTTGATTTAGGGCTTTATATGGCTTAGAGCTTAAAGGTTTTTTAGATTTAGGGGTTTGTGAGGTTTAGTGTTTCGTAGGGTATGTTAGGTGTCACATCCGGGGAGTACCCCCCTAGAAGTAACAAGGCATACTTGACCTCTCAAAGGTCTTATACAAGCCCATAGTTATCATTCATCGCATTGACATAGTAAATTTAACGGAAAATTTAGAACTTTCTTAGCACATCATATGCTAGAACATTACTTCATACATATATATAAAACATAAGTCATAATACATATATAGACAATAAGTCTCTTTTCCATCTTAGACTCAACAACATTAGAGTACATTAGGAACACAGCCCATCAGACACATTACATAACTTTACAATATTTAAAGACTTTACAGTAAAGACATAAGTAAGAGATTCTTGAACTTAAGGATTCCTTCCATTGAGCTTGGGAATCATCTATCAAGATCTTCACCATTCAAGACATCCTTTAAGCATCCATAACCTACACTTTGTGTAAAAAGTAGAGAAGAATGTGATTGGCACAAGAATGTACTAAGTATGAAAACCATGCAAAAACATGCATTTAAAAGGGACATTTTCTTGAAAATCATACTTCATGCTTTTGAGTAAATCTTCATAAAACCTTTAACCAATAGCATTTATATCATTAACATACATCATATAAACATATTCAAAGGCCAAACACTTCGTAAGATCACATATAGAATTTATGACATTTTCAAGTCAGATTACAGTGAACTAGTTTTCTCTTAACAGTGAACTATCTTCCCTTTTATTCATTAACCTCCCAAGTAACCCTCTAGTGATACTTGGTGCAATGCTTCACCTTAAGGCCACAAGGAAACATACATACACTTACACAAGACAACACATATCACCATATAAGTATAGCCCATTACAAGACACATTCAAGTCAAGAATATAGGACATTACAGTGAACTACATACATTTACACATACTTTTACTTATTTTCACATTCCTCATTATAAGACCTTATTCATGATCCCAATCTTAGTCTACTAGTGCAACGTACATGTGAAGCCCCATAACCTCACACATACTTAGTAATCTCTTCATTGGACCACAAACCTTAACATACAATTCATACATCCTCATAACAAGTAAAGACAACTTCATTCATGTTAATACAAGACCTTCATCATATAGTCAATTAGACCAACATAGTGCATATAGTGATAAGATCACATCACAAAGATTCTTACCATGCACATTTTCATAACAAGTAGACAACTTCTACAATATCATGCATAAAGACATATCCATAATCATACACATTAGGTCACCTTCCTAGATCTTCCTAAGGAGCTACTTGTTCAATGTCTAGATGGGTTCATTACTTCCACCTATACTAAGTAACCTCCCTTAGTAATACTAGTTAGGATCCTAGTTCTTTACTTCCATTGTCCATTTTCCTTTAGGGAAACTATAGCCTTAACCGACACTAAGACCATGAGTGCTAAACATGGAATTTGGTGTCATCCCCTCACACCAAAAATAGGGCATCTTACTTGCCAATGTAAGACATACATCATGCTAGCATATTAGGTGATATCACTTGCTAGATCCTACGTGGCAAGCATAGTTTATGGAACTTGAGGGATATCATGGAAACATCACTATAAGCCCTCTTTGGGTCATGAGGCATCCACCCCATGAGGACCGTAGTGAACCCTACCTGTAACAACCCTAAAAATGAATAAGATAAATGCTTAAGGTGTCAAGAATGCTTGGGATTAGACCAAGGTTAACACGAATTGATACGCGTAGAAACAGACCTCAGAACCCTTACTACGGCCAAGCCAACTAACTTGGGGAGTTAGTTGAGCTTGAAAGGGTTGGAACCAAGCATGTAGGGCTCTCAAAAACGAAGATTTAATCGAAAGAGTCTTTACCGGACTTAAAAGAGGAACTTTTAAGTTTTGAGGGTCCAGGGGTAAAATGGTCTTTTCCAGGCCAAGGGTAATATCGTAATTACCTTAATTAATTAATTAATTAATTAATTAATTTAATTAAAGAACCAATTATGCTTGGGTTGACCCGAAATGGTCCATTTCGCAAGGGTCACTCCACTCGAGTTCGAGCCCCATTGGAAGCAACAAGTTGGTGATTTAATTAATGTTTTATAATCTGATTTTGTAAGGGCATAATGGTCCTTTCACTAAGCTAATTAAATCAGGTTTTTATTTAAATTAATAAGGGGTCCTAGTTTGACTAATTCCAAAACTAAAACTCCTAATCCTAGATTACTCTCTCACGATCTCTCTCTCACGTTTCACCATCTCTTTCACGTTTGCTCTCTGTCAATTAACGTGAAGAACAGAAAATATATCTAGAGTTCTTCACACTTGAAGAACTCACATGAAATTTTAAGAAAAACAAAGTAACCAAAAACGTTAAGGCAAAGAGAAGTTGTCCGTCGAGTGGTGTGTACGTTGAGGAGGCTTGGACTGATTTTGGAGAGGGTTTTGGGCAGCAAATTCAATGTTTGAACATCAATTAAAGGTATGGGTTTCTTCACTCTTGGCCCTTTCCCAAGAGACCTTTACGATTCAAGATATTCACTCCGAAAACTACGGTTGTTCCCCCTTTGCATGTCCCTGTCACTAGCTCCCAATGATTCGTAGGTTGGGTTTGTTTGCTGGTAGATTTAGGTATGTGTGATGTTTTTGTGTTGAATGTGAATATGTTTATGTACGTGAAATCACGAAAATGACAACCAATGTGTGATCGGAAAAAAAAGATGTGTGTGTGCGCGTTTGGCAGTGAACTTAGTCAATTTTGGAAGGTGTGAAATGGCATGTTTTATCCTTGTATTTTAGGTGCAAAAATTGTACACAAAGTGATGTTCATTGTGATGAAATGTGGTTGATTGAATAATAATATTCTAGCAAAATAAAACTATGAAAGATGCGCCTAAAAATGTGTTAAAATGATATATGAATACACCCTATAAATCAAGTGAAAACGTTGATAAAAATGAATGGAAAAATGACCAAAATTTCCAGCAACTATGCAATATTAATTTAGACTAAAGTTTAGTGGAGAAATCTGGAAATTAATGAGTTTTAAAATGGTGAGGCCACCAGGATTCGAACCTGTGACCTCACCCGTGTAGCTACTATAAATCGCTAAAAGGAGATGAAAAATGGGGCTGGGGGGGGGGATCGAACTCGGGCTGCTGGAAGAGAAAGGAGAGAGTAATTAATTAATTAAATAAATGGGAGGCATGGGAATCGAACCCACGACCTTCAGGCAGCGAGTGAAAGAAGAGAAAATAAAGAAAAGAAAATGTGAGGCGTGGGAATCGAACCCACGACCTCAAGGCTGAAAGGAGAAGGCGAAATGATTAAGAAAAATAAAGTGAGGCTGTGGAGGCTAGATCCCACAACCTCACTGCCAAAGCACCTAGCCTAGGGAATTTAATTAAAAATAAAATAGGAGGCTGTGGGGGTTTGAACCCACCACCTCACAACCTCTAGCGAAATTAAAAGCAAAAACAAGGAGGATGTGAGGGTTCGAACCCACAACCTCCCAATTTCCCAGCGAATATAAGCATAAAATAAAAGAGGCTGTGGGGGTTTGATCCCACAACCTCTTGGTTTGGGCGAAAAGGGGCAATGTGATGTTAATGAGAAATAAAAAGGGGTTGTGGGGGTTCGAACCCATAACCCTTCAGCCAAATTAAAGGGAAAACCAAGTAGAAAATTAAAGATACAATGCTAATGTTGGGGTTCAATCTAGAGTCCCAAGGTAATGGAGATTAAAAATAAAATCAATGAAAAATGTAAATGTTATCCAAGTGATTCGAACTTGGGTTTCCTTGCCCAAACTTCCCTATTGATACATAAGTCATACGTGAACAAAATATCCAAGAATAATGCCACCTACTTAGATCGAAATCAAGATCTTGGCATATATACAAGATACATAAGTCTTGTACTACATAATCTTAGGAATGTATGAATCACTTAACGAATTATGAATGAAGCCTCATGGCTTGTGTGTATAGACTCATAAGTCTAGCATACGTTTTAAAGAAGTGAACCTAAGATGTATGTAATGAAAGGATGTAACCCTAGAAGGGTTAAGTATGAGTGTAAAACACACTAAATGGCCTAGTGCATTGGCATACAATGAAATTATTATTATGTAATGAAATGACGAAACCCAAGAAGGGTTAATTAAGAGTGTGAAACACAGAAGTGGCAAAGTATATTTGCATATGATGAAATGAACATTCACGTAAAATGGGGTGAGTAATTATGAAGAGCAAATGTGCTAATGTTAATGAATGTGGTGACAACATGATATGAGGCTAATGTAAGAGATGAGAACAATCTCAAATGAGCCTAAGTATATGTTACCAAAACGTACTCAGCTATGAGAGTGTAAAGTTAATGAAGAGACCAGTCTCTATGAACACTCTAATGAAAGTATTGAGATTAACACACTTAATACTAATGATGAGATGAGAAATCATCTAATGAGCTATGATGTCCTCATACTAGAAGCCAACTTCCATGACGTATGAGTTAAATGTAATGGAACTTTATACTGAGCACCGATAGACTTGCTATGAGCGGTGATGCCTTTTTTAGCGAAGGGCGAGGTTCACGTAACTCTCATGAGATGAGACTGTCCGGCTTGCCGGGTATGGGTCTCCTTATATCTCCTGATCTTCAAACCTATACTGCCAATATAGGGATCTGGCGGGGTTAAATACCCATGTAAGCTAGCATCTTTTTGGGTCACTTTGGTCGGTGATTCCACCTCTTTTCGGTGTGGGGGAGACACTGGATTTCATGATGCTCACATGATCTATGTCGGTTAAAGTTAAAGTTCCCAATGAATGAATGAGGCCAGCCTCAAATAAAGCACATAATGAAATGAATGACACCAAAGGTATTATGATAGGATAATCAAGAGGTGAGCTAGACTCAGGTAATGACACTAGGTTATTCTTGATCATTGCATAGCAAACCCGATGAAAGTCTTAAACTACACCCTAGGTATAGCTGGTGTTTACACTAGCCTATGAATAAACTGAAATGAAGTACGTATGAATGAATGAAGCAGACTATGTGTTTGCTAATGAAGACTGCCTAGTTGAGGTCCCATATCTTGAGCCCTCATTCTGGGAAGTCTTAATGTTAAGTCCATGATTCCAAGGTCTCATGGCATATGAATGAATGATATGAAAGATGTTATGTGTTATATGCAATATGATATGTGCGATGTGTAAGATGTTATGTGTTGTGTGCAGTATGATAATTATGATGATGCATGTTACTCTCATGGCATGACTTTCCTAATCCAAATTTGGAAAGCTCACTGACTTTCCTAATCCAAATTTGGAAAGCTCACTGACTTTCCTAATCCTAATTTGGAAGGTTCACTAACTTTCCTAATCTAAATTTGGCAAGTCCACTGACTTGACTTTCTATAATCATGTTGTTAGGAAAGATCTATATTTTCTCATGCATGTCCTTAGTGTGTGCTTGCATATACCCATATTTAGTACAAGTGTGTACTAACCCTATACAACTCTACAATTTTAGGTGCAGGCACAGGTGGACGCTAGAGCTACAGGTTGACGCTGAAGCTATCCGGACATCGAGCATTCATCCGGACTTGGTAGGTCCTCATGAATTTCGAGGATGCTGCCATCTATATTCTAGCTTAGTTTTAGAGTTGAGCTAGTGGATCATGTTCCACTAGCATTTCTTTCCTGTTTTATTCAGACATTGTATTGGTGCCATTTTTGGCACGTACATCTTTATTACTATATTACAGTATTTTTTTCATTTGATGATCTTAATATTAGATGGTTGATGGTGAACAATTATGTATTAATGAGAATGTTTAATAAGTAAGTTAAGAAACAAAAAGTTTCAAATTTCCCACTAAAATTAACCTAGATGAAGTAAGAATGACGTATGTAGGCTTGTCTGCGACCTCTGAGAGATCAACGACGCCGGTCTCGTCTGGGTCTAGATTCCGGTCGTGACAAAGTTGGTATCAGAGCACTAGGTTAAATTCCGAGAATAATGAGTTCACATCAACCACATTGAATAGTTTCTAAGTCATGGTAGTGAAGTGCACCACTATCCTGGATTAGAGACTGCATGATGCGTAGGAAAATTTCCATTCTTCTGATCTTATCGTGACTTTCCTAATGTCTAATTTCTTGATGTTATGAGCGTGTCTAACATCAATTCTTGTTGTTTTCAGAGAATGAATACTAGGAGAACCATTGGTCAGAGGAGAGAAGGTGCAGCTACTGGGGACAATCAGGTTCCACCCAAGGCTCCAGCTGAAGGAGTGGATATACCAGTTAACCCAGCTGGGTTGACTGATGCTGAGGTGAGGGCATCTCTAGCCCAGATGGCAAAGGCCATTACTATGCAGGCCCAGGCTATGACTGCCCAGGTCAACCTACAGGATGTTCAGAGGGAGAACCCACCGGTTCGTAGCATGGATGACAGGCTGAGAAAGTTCACGAGGATGAATCCTCCCATTTTCATAGGGTCTAAGACTTCAGAGGACCCCCAGGAGTTTGTGGATGAGGTGCATAAGATTATGGTGGCTATGGGGGCCACAGATGCTGAGAAGGCTGAGCTGGCTTCCTATCAGCTCAAGGATGTGGCACAGACTTAGTGCAATATGTGGCAGGATAGCCGAGCTTTGGGCGGAGTTCCAGTCACTTGGGAGCTATTTAAGACAGCCTTTCTGGAGAGATTCTTTCCCAGAGATATGAGGGAGGCCAAGGTTGAGGAGTTTATCACCCTTAAGTAGGGATCTATGACAGTCTGGGATTATTCCCTGAAGTTTGTTAAGCTATCCAGGTTTGCTACTTTCCTTAGTATCTAACAACAAGGATAAGGTGAGTACTGAAGTTTGTTAAATTATCTAGGTATGCTACTTTACTTGTGTCTAACAGCAGGGATGAGATGACCAGGTTCCTCACAGGAATCAATGGAGATCTGGAGGAGGAGTGTCGATATGCGATGCTCCATGATAATATGGACCTCTCCAGGTTGATGGTGCATGTCCAGCAGGTAGAGGACAACCGCAAAAAGAGGGGTACTCGTGATGCTAGGAGGCCTAAGCCTTAAGATCAGGCAGGTCCCAGCCATGGAGGCCACAGAAAAAATTTTGGCATCCGTGAGCAGCCCAGGTTCAAGAAATGGCAACAGAGTTCTGGGAAATCTAACTTTTAGAGAAGTACAGCACCTAGAGGAGGCAGACCTGAGCCCAAGAGGGGCAATGGAGGTGAGATGCAGCGTCCTAAAAAGAATTGTGCTAAGTGTGGCTGAACTCACAGTGGAGAGTGCAGACAGGGCACTAATACCTGCTTCGGTTATGGTAAGAGTGGGCACATGGTTAGAGACTGCTCACAGAACAGAGGTCAGGCTGGAGGTAATGCTCAGCCTAGGCCTAATCCACAGGGTGCGGCAGCAGCCGAGCCTCCTAAGAGGAACAGGTTTTATGCCCTGAAGGGCAGGGAGGAGCAGGAAAAGTCCGCTGATGTGGTCACAGGTATGCTGCAAGTATTCTCAACTTCTGTTTATGCTTTACTTGATCCAGGGTCTACACTTTCCTTTGTAACTCCTTTGCTTGCTCTCACTTTTGAGATATTGCCTGAAGTTCTGCATGATCCTATAGTGGTTAGTACACCTTTAGGAGAAAATGTAAAAACTGATAGAGTCTACAAGGATTGCCCAATAGTGATAAGTGGTAAGACTATGTGTGCAGACTTGGTTGAGTTACCCATGCATGATTTTGATGTTATTCTTGGCATGGACTGGCTTCACAGTTGTTATGCTTGTTTGGACTATCGTAGTAGAATGGTGAGATTTCATTTCCCTAATGAAGAGGAGCTAGTCTAGGAGGGGTACAACTCGAGTCGTCCTAACCTCTTGATTTCTAACCTTAAGGCCAATAAAATGGTGTCCAAGGGGTTGTTGTGTCATCTTGTGAGTGTTAATGATTTAGATCATGACATTACTTCCATAGACTCAGTGCCTATAGTGAATGAGTTCCTAGATGTATTTCCTGATGATTTGCCTGGAGTCCCTCCCCCTCGAGAGATTGATTTTGGTATCGACTTAGAATCCTATACTAAACCAATTTCAATTCCTCCACATAGAATGGCTCTAGCTGAACCCAAAGAGTTGAAGCTGCAGTTAAAAGATCTCACTGACAAGGGTTTCATTCAGTCGAGCATATCCCCTTGGGGCGCTCCAGTGTTGTTTGTAAAAAAGAAAGATGCAACCCTTAGAATGTGTATCGATTATCGGCTGCTCAACAAAGTCACTATAAAGAATAAGTATCCACTTCCTAGGATAGATGATTTCTTCGATCAGCTCCAAGGGTCTAGTTTCTTCTCTAAGATTGATCTTCGTTCAGGGTATCATCAGCTTAGGGTTAGGGATGGAGATATCCCAAAGACAGCATTTCGTACCCATTATGGTCACTATGAGTTCTTAGTCATGTCATTTGGTCTTACGAATGTACCTGCTGCATTTATAGACCTCATGAACCGATTCTTCCGTGAATACCTTGACTCTTTCGTCATAGTATTCATTGATGACATTCTCATCTACTCTAGGACTAAGGAAGAGCATGAACAGCATTTGAGACTAACCTTGCAGGTTCTTAGACAACATCAGTTGTATGCCAAATTCAGCAAGTGTGAATTTTGGGTTAGATCAGTGACCTTCCTGGGTCATGTTGTGTCCGATCAGGGCGTGGAGGTGGATCCCAGGAAGACTGAGGCTGTGAAGAACTAGCCAAAACCTCTTACTCCCACTGACATCCGTAGCTTTTTGGGATTGGCTGGTTACTACCGTAGGTTTGTGGAAAGTTTTTCTTCTATTGCTGCCCCATTGACAACTTTGACTAAGAAGAAAACCAAGTTTGAATGGACGGAGACTTGTGAGAAGAGTTTCCAGGAGCTCAAGGACAGACTCACTTCAGCCCCGGTGCTTACTTTGCCTAAGTGTGGTGAGAATTACATTTTTATTGTGATGCATCTAGGGTTGGTTTGGGTTGTGTTCTTATGCAGGTTGGTAAGGTGATAGCCTATACGTCCAGACAGCTCAAGGTTCATGAGAAGAATTATCCCACTCATGACCTGAAGTTGACAGCTGTGGTGTTTGCACTGAAGCTGTGGAGGCACTACTTGTATGGAGTGCATGTGGATGTATTCACGGACCATAAGAGTCTCAAGTACGTGTTCACACAGAGGTAATTGAATCTACGTCAGCGGAGATGGTTGGAGCTGTTGAAAGATTATGACATGAATTTTCACTACCATCCAGGTAAGGCTAATGTTATAGCTGACGCTTTGAGCAGGATGAGCATGGGAAGTACATCCCACATTGAGGATGAGAAATAGGAGTTGGTGAAAGATGTACACAGACTGGCCAGACTGGGTGTGCGATTGGTTGACTCTACTAGTGGGGATGTTTCAGTTCATCCTAGTTATAAATCATCCTTGGTAGTTTAAGTCAAGCAGGTTCAGCATCTAGATTCTGTGTTGATGGAGCTGAAGGACTCAGTGCTGATTAAGATGAATGAGTCTTTCGCTTTGGGAGGTGATGGCATACTTAGATATCAGGACAGGTTGTGTGTACCAGATATGGATGATTTGCGGACCAGTATTATTGCAGAGGCCCATGGTTCAATATATTCCATACATCCAGGTTCCACCAAGATGTATCATAATCTTAAGCAGATTTATTGGTGGGATGGCATGAAGAAGGACATTGCAGAATATGTGGCCAAGTGTCCTATTGTCAGCAGGTTAAGGCAGAGCATCTTAAGCCTAGCGGTCTGACTCAGATTATTGAGGTTCCGACTTGAAAGTGGGAGGCCATTAATATGGACTTCGTGGTTGGTCTTCCGAGGACTAGGAGGCAGCATGACTCCATATGGGTTATTGTGGACATATTGACTAAATCTGCTCACTTTATCCCTGTGAAGTCTACTTACAGAACCGAGGATTATGCGAGACTCTATATTGATGAGATTGTGAGATGGCATGGGATTCCTTTATCTATCATTTCAGATAGAGGAGATCAGTTTACTTCACATTTCTGGAGATCTTTCTAGAAGAGCTTGGGCATGCAGGTAAAGCTTAGTACTGCCTTTCATCCTCAGACTGATGGGCAGGCAGAGCGCACCATTCAGACATTTGAGGACATTTTGAGAGCATGTGTGATTGACTTCAGAGGTAGCTGGGATGACCATCTGCCATTGATAGAGTTCTCGTATAATAATAGCTATCACTCCAGCATTGGGATGGCACCATTTGAGGCACTGTATGGTAGGAGGTGTAGATCTCCAGTTGGGTGGTTCGAGGTTGGAGAGTCATCCATGTTGGGTCCATAGATAATTCATGAGTCCTTAGAGAAGGTCAGAGTGATTAGGGACAAGTTGGATACTGCTTACAGCCGACAGAAGTCATATGCAGACAACAGAAAGCGACCCTTAGAATTTGATGTTGGTGACCAGGTTTACTTGAAGATATCACCTATGAAAGGGGTGATGAGATTTGGTAGAAAAGGGAAGCTGAGTCCGAGGTATGTTAGGCCATATGAGATCCTACAGTGTGTGGGTGAGGTGGCCTATGAGTTAGCATTGCCTGCGGAGCTAGCTTCTATTCATCCAGTCTTTCATGTCTCTGTGTTGAAGAAGTGCCTAGGTTATCCAGCATCGATTCTACCTGTTAAAGGTTTGGGGGTTGATGAAGACTTGTCTTATGAGGAGGTACCTGTTGAGATCTTAGACAGACAGGTCAAGCGGCTGAGAAACAAGGAGATTGCCACAGTGAAGGTATTGTGGAGAAATCATCTTCTTGAGGGTGCTACGTGGGAGGCTGAGGCCGACATGAGATCCCGCTACCCTCATCTTTTCAGCAATTGAGGTTAGACTTCCTACTCTTAAGTCTATGTTTCCTTATCTCTCCGTATTTTGTTGCTATTGCTTGACTGTGCATAGTGATTATGTTATGATCTGACTGGCACTACGATATGTAGTGGTAGTGTCATTCAGGTACGAATGTTCCTAAGGGGAGGATAATGTAACAACCCTAAAAATGAATAAGATAAATGCTTAAGGTGTCAAGAATGCTTGCGATTAGACCAAGGTTCACACGAATTGATACGCGTAGAACCAAACCTCAGAACCCTTACTACGGCCAAGCCAACTAACTTGGGGAGTTAGTTGAGCTTGGAAGGGTTGGAACCAACCATGTAGGGCTCTCGAAAACGAAGATTTAATCGAAAGAGTCTTTACCGGACTTAAAAGAGGAAATTTTAAGTTTTGAGGGTCCAGGGGTAAAATGGTCTTTTCCAAGCCAAGGATAATATCGTAATTACCCTAAGGAATTAATTAATTAATTAATTCAATTAATTAAAGAACCAATTAGGCTCGGGTTGACACGAAATGGTCCATTTCGCAAGGGTCACTCCACCCGAGTTCGAGCCCCATTGGAAGCAACAAGTTGGTGATTTAATTAATGTTTTATAATCTGATTTTGTAAGGGCATAATGGTCCTTTCACTAAGCTAATTAAATCAGGTTTTTATTTAAATTAATAAGGAGTCCTAGTTTGACTAATTCCCAAACTAAAACTCCTAATCCTAGATTACTCTCTCACGATCTCTCTCTCACGTTTCACCATCTCTTTCACGTTTGCTCTCTGCCAATTAACGTGAAGAACAGAAAATATATCTAGAGTTCTTCACACTTGAAGAACTCACATGAAATTTTAAGAAAAACAAAGTAACCAAAAACGTTAAGGCAAAGAGAAGTTGTCCGTCTAGTGGTGTGTACGTTGAGGAGGCTTGGACTGATTTTGGAGAGGGTTTTGGGCAGCAAATTCAACGTTTGAACATCAATTAAAGGTATGGGTTTCTTCACTCTTGGTCCCTTTCCCAAGAGACCCCTTAAGATTCAAGATATTCACTCCGAAAACTAGGGTTGTTCCCTCTTTGCATGTCCCTGTCACTAGCTCCCAATGATTCGTAGGTTGGGTTTGTTTGCTGGTAGATTTAGGTATGTGTGATTTTTTGTGTTGAATGTCAATATGTTTATGTAAGTGAAATCACGAAAATGACAACCAATGTGTGATCGAAAAAAAAAGATGTGTGTGTGTGCGTTTGGCAGTGAACTTAGTCACTGTTGGAAGGTGTGAAATGGCATGTTTTATCCTTATATTTTAGGTGCAAAAATGATACACAAAGTGATGTTCATTGTGATGAAATATGGTTGATTGAATAACAATCTTCTAGACAAATAAAACTATGAAAGATGCGCCTAAAAATGTGTTAAAATGGTATATGAATACACCCTATGAATCAAGTGAAAACGTTGATAAAAATGAATGGAAAAATGACCAAAATTTCCAGCAACTATGCAATATTAATTTAGACTAAAGTTTAGTGGAGAAATCTGGAAATTAATGAGTTTTAAAAGGGTGAGGCCACCAGGATTCAAACCTGTGACCTTACCCGTGTAGCTACTGTAAATCGCAAAAAGGAGATGAAAAATGGGGCTGGGGGGATCGAACTCGGGCTGCTGGAAGAGAAAGGAGAGAGTAATTAATTAATTAAATAAATGGGAGGCGTGGGAATCGAAACCACGACCTCCAGGCGGCGAGTGAAAGAAAAGAAAATAAGGAAAAGAAAATGTGAGGCGTGGGAATCGAACCCACGACCTCAAGGCTGAAAGGAGAAGGCGAAATGATTAAGAAAAATAAAGTGAGGTTGTGGGGGCTCGATCCCACAACCTCACTGCCAAAGCGCCAAGCCTAGGGAATTTAATTAAAAATAAAATAGGAGGCTGTGGGGGTTCGAAGCCACCACCTCACAGCCTCTAGCGAAATTGAAAAATGTAAATGTTATCTAAGTGATTTGAACTTGGGTTTCCTTGCCCAAACTTCCATATTGATACATAAGTCATACGTGAACAAAATATCCAAGAATAATGCCACCTACTTAGATCGAAATCAAGATCTTGGCATATATACAAGATACATAAGTCTTGTACTACATAATCTTAGGAATGTATGAATCACTTAACGAATTATGAATGAAGCCTCATGGCTTGTGTGTATAGACTCATAAGTCTAGCATACGTTTTAAAGAAGTGAACCTAAGATGTATGTAATGAAAGGATGTAACCCTAAAAGGGTTAAGTATGAGTGTAAAACAAACTAAATGGCCTAGTGCATTGGCATACGATGAAATGATTATTATGTAATGAAATGACAAAACCCTAGAAGGGTTAAGTAAGAGTGTGAAACACACAAATGGCCAAGTATATTGGCATATGATGAAATGAACCTTCACGTAAAATGGGGTGAGTAATTATGAAGAGCAAATATGCTAATGTTAATGAATGTGGTGACAACATGATATGAGGCTAATGTAAAAGATGAGAACAATCTCAAATGAGCCTAAGTATATGTTACCAAAAAGTACTCCATGACGTATGAGTTGAATGTAATGGAACTTTATACTGAGTACCGATAGACTAGCTATGAGCGGTGATGCCTTTTTTAGGGAAAGGCGGAGGTTCACGTTACTGTCATGAGATGAGACTGTCCGGCTTGCCGGGTATGGGTCTCCTTATATCTCCTGGTCTTCGAACCTATACTGCTAATATAGGGATCTGGCGGGGTTAAATAACCATGTACGCAAGCATATTTTTGGGTCACTTTGGCCGGTGATTCCACCTCTTTTCGATGTGGGGGAGACACTGAATTTTATGATGCTCACATGATCTATGTCGGTTAAAGTTAAAGTTCCCAATGAATGAATGAGGCCAGCCTCAAATGAAGCACATAATGAAATGAATGATACCAAAGGTGTTAGGATAGGATAATCAAGCGGTGAGCTAGACTCAGGTAATGACACTAGGTTATTCTTGATCATTGCACAGCAAACCCGATGAAAGTCTTAAACTACATCCTAGGTATAGCTGGTGTTTACACTAGCCTATGAATGAAATGAAATGACGTATGTATGAATGAATGAAGTAGACTTTGTGTTTGCTAATGAAGACTCCATAGTTGAGGTTCCATATGTTGAGCCCTCATTCTGGGAAGTATTAATGTTAAGTCCATGATTCCAATGTCTCATGGCATATGAATGAATAATATGAAAGATGTTATGTGCTATATGCAATATGATATGTGCTATGTGTAAGATGTTATGTGATGTGTGCAGTATGATAATTATGATGATGCATGTTACTCTTATGGCATGACTTTCCTAATCAAAATTTGGAAAGGTCACTGACTTTCCTAATACATATTTGAAAAGCTCACTACTTTCCTAATCCAAATTTGGAAGGTTCACTAACTTTCCTAATCTAAATTTGGCAAGTCCACTGACTTAAATTTCCATAATCATGTTGTTAGGAAAGAGCTATATTTTCTCATGCATGTCCTTGGTGTGTGCTTGCATATAGCCATACTTAGTACAAGTGTGTACTAACCCTATACAACTCTACAATTTTAGGTGCCGGCACAAGTGGACGCTAGAGCTTTAGGTCCTCATGCATTTCGAGGATGCTACCATTTATATTCTAGCTTAGTTTTAGAGTTGAGCTAGTGGAGCATGTTCCACTAGCGTTTCTTTCCTGTTTTATTCAGACATTGTATTGGTGCCATTTTGGCAGGTACATCTTTATTACTATATTGCAGTATTTCTTTCATTTGATGATCTTAATATTAGATTTTTGATGGTGAACAATTATGTATTAATGAGAATGTTTAATAAGTAAGTTAAGAAACATAAAGTTTCAAATTTTCCGCTAAATTAACCTAGATGAAGGAAGAATGACGTATGTAGGCTTGTCTACGACCTCTGAGAGGTCAACGACGCCGGTCTCGTCTGGGGTGTAGATTCTGGTCGTGACACTAACTTCCCTACTTAGGAAGGTGTCACCCCCTCATCTACGAGTTCAGTCGGTGCTAAGCTAAGTTCCCTTTATTGAAAATCCTTTATTAACATTTATTTTTAAAAAAACATAGGCTTAGGAGAGTCATCCCCTCATATGATTAGCTCATAGGTCATAGATGAGAATTCACCAACCTAAATCATCTGAGAAATCCTTTCACATGGACATAACATATGTATTATCACTATATAATTAAGGATACACTTGAGCACACCTTTCAAGGACCCTCTATTTACTAGATCATCATTCATGTGTGTGTGTGTACATATATGTGAGAAAACCTTTCACATAATACATAAGTATCACACATGCCCATATATCAATGCATAAGTCTATAGGTATAACTATATGAGCAATCCTTTCATATAAACCCACAAAGACTCTATGCACATTCATACTTCATCATATCATATAAGCTTAACATTCATAGTAGCAGAAACTAGTGAATATGACAACTACCTTTCATTTAGACACCATGAACCTTTACTACTTTTAAGCATGCATGAAGTGTGAGTGTGTATGTACATTGGTCAACATGATAATAATGGCTATCAACAACTTATTGAGGCAGCCACCCTCTTAGACCACAATACCCTTCAAGCATAGACACAGAACACACAATAGCATAGGAGACAAGTTAACTTCATAGAACACTTTAAGACTCCTAACATTAGTTATTCACACATTCAGATAGGGGTACATGGGTAGGGGTCTTCAATTTTTAATAAATCATTAATGGAAGCACCTACACATGATATTACCTAACCCCTTTACATGTTCATCACCATATCAACATAACCTAGATTCACAACTCAAGTAGAAGACTAGGCACAAGTTACACATAAAGTGATCATCATAACCACTCATTCATATATTCATCAATTTGCCTTCAAGGCCATGGTCAACACATATTTATAATGACATAAAGTAAACACCGCCACCATAAGTGGACCATACCACATAATGCCATACGAGGATTCATCAACTACAATACTATACGGAAAGTAGAAGAGATGAGCATTCTTACCAATTTGTCACCCTTTGACCATAATTGATCAATATACCTTGTTCATCAAAAATTCATATATAGGGCAGTAGTTATATGTACTTTAATCATAAAATAAACCATGTACAAGTCACTACAAGTTCATACTATAACATGATACAAGGCATCACATATACTAGCAAGTAGAAAATCATAGATCACTTACTAGTGTACTTTACTTTGATTACTATGGTTAACATCCATAATATACAACTAATACAAACCTAGGGCAGTAGCTGAAGCCATATAAACCAAGTCTAAATCATGTTTCATGTAATCTAGAATGTAGGTCACAACATGTACATTAACCTATCAATATCTATAGGCTCGAAAGACTTAAACCAATCTTTACCAACTCAATTGTTATTTATTCATATTTAATAAATTAAACATAATGATCATCATATTACACATATAGGCTGTAGCTAAAGCAATTGACCCTAATCGACTCATATAACTACCATCCTAACGTCAAGATCACAAGTTACTACTTAATATCTTAGAAGCACATAGATTAATTAGTACCAATCTTTCTTTAGTTTGATCATACTATATTTATATTAACAATTCAACCAACTGATAATCCTAGGCAGTAGCTACAAGAACCACAACATAATCGAAATTTACTTTTAGTCATTAAAAGGCCAATGTTACAGTAATCATATTGATAGCTAGACTAGGCATGCTCAAATCTTCATACATGGATCCACATGGATCGTTCATCATCCATTCATAATCAATTAATGTAAATAACAGTAAATATAAGTAATTCAATGTAAGAGAATGAGAACTCAATCAAGAACAAGCCATGATCATATTGCCCATGCAAGGGCTAAATCGATTTAGGGAAAGAACATGGGTTCATCATGCAATTGTAGTAAAATCACGTTCAAACCAATCCATTAACATCAAATCATCATTATTTATCCAGTTAAAACGTTTTTAGAAAGAACTCATGGCTAGATTGAAGAAGAAGAATTTTGATCATAAAATATCTTTTGAAACTTTGAGATTAACTCTCTAGATGGAAGGATAACTAAAGATGAAGGATCACCATACCTTTATATTCACGAAAACCTTTAAAACATGATGAAGGAAACATAGTAATACATTCTCCTAGCTGTTCTTGAGCTTCACCAACAATGGTGGTTTCTAGGGAGAATATTTTTGGAGGGAAAGGTTTATTTTGTGAGAACGGATTGGGAATGGGAGGTTCACGTGTTTGATGACTTATAAACACCCAAAAATAGGTAAATAAATCAATACAATTTAGTTTAGGACGTGGGGTGAATTTCCCATTCACCCCTTAAATAAAACAGACGCAAGGCAGTAGTTACGGGCCACCATCGACGGACCCAATTGACTGGCCGTTGGTCAATCGACGGGCCATCCTTTGGCTTCCGTCGATTAGTACTTGGCCAATATTTGTGTTGAGAGCTGCCCAATCTAAGTTTAAAACGATGAGACCTCACCTACGGGCCGTTGTTTGATCAACTGGCTATCGTTTGGTCCGTCGATTGACAGTGCCAAGGCAGTATCTCGACCATCCTTGGGTCCTTCTTGTGGGTACTTTTGCGGGGTCCTTTAGAAGTAGTACCCAGACATTTACCAGATAAATACAACCCTTAACCAATTTTAGACCTTCCAAATAAGTTTCACCCAAAACAAATACTCGCAACTCGTCAAAACATGCAAGGCCCCACCAAGACGCACATGAACGTCTTAAGGGCTAACTTTCGAACATCTTGGACGTTCTTGGACGTTTGACCTCCAAACTTCAGGAAAATTCATATAATACCATTAATAATCATTATAACTCATTGTAAGACTTCATAAAAGCATTTCAAACATATATAAGCACGCATAGACATATGAGGCATATAGGTGACTAATCGTCGAACGTCTTGGTCGTCCCTTGACGTTTGACTTCCAAATCACCTCAAACTTTATACACTGCCTCTATGAAATATTATAAGCAATTTTAGGATCTTATAACATTAATAAAAACATGTTAGGCTCTATACACCCTAACTTATTTTGGGGGTCTTACATTAGGGTTTAGGGTATAGGGTATAGGGTTCTTTGTGTTTTTAGGTTTAGGGTTTACAAATTTTTAGGATTTAGGTATTGAGATTAGGGTTTTTAGGGTACTAAATGGCTTATAGGGTTTATTGGATTTAGGGTTTCATAAGGTTTAGGGTTTAGGGTTTACAAAATTTTAGGATTAATGGTATAGAGCTTAGGGTTTTTAGGGTACTAATTGGCTTTTAGGGTTTATTTGATTTAGGATTTCATAAGGTATAGGGTTTAGGGTTTCTTAGGATTTTAGGTTAGTGCTTAAGTTTTTTTTTATGTCTAGGGTTTTAGGTAAAGGATTTTGTCAAGGTTCTTAGAATTCAGGGTTTTGGGTTTTATAGATAAAGGTTTTTTAGGGTTTAATAGTTTTAGGGTTTAGGTCTTTGGGTTTTTTATGTTTTTTATTGTTTAGCATATAATATTTAGGGCTTTATAGGGATTAGATCTTAGAGTTTTTAAGTTTTGGAAGTATTTGTTTTTAGGATTTTAAAGGGTTAAGTGTATCTTAGGGTTTATGGTTTAAGTTGTTGTTTTTTAAGTTTAGGGTTTATGGATTTTTAGGATTTAGGCTTTAGACCTTAGGTTTTTAAAGGGTTTTAAATGGTTTTTAGGCTTTATTTTATGGTTTATAGGATTTAGTGTTTTATAAGGTTTAGGGTTTACGTTTTTTTAAGGTTTTATTTAGGGTTAGTCTTTTAGCTAAGGGTTTAGGGTTTAAAGCTTAGGGTTATTTTATGTTTAGGATTTTAGTTAACGGTTTTATTTATGTTTTTAAGGTTTAGGTCTTTGGTTTTTTTAGGTTTTTTTGTTTCACATCACAACTAATGAGTTCAACTTTCTTCTCTTTCTTTTTCGTTTTCGCTTTTTCTTTATATTGTTGCCACATATAAATCTTAACTTGACATGGATGAATCTTATAATGTTTCCACAGATCGCCATTTTGTTGCCCTAACGCAGAGGTGAGATGTTACAACATATGACAACTCTATTGGAATATGCACCAACATAACACTAAAATGTGGCAACATACGATACATCTTTCAACAAATAAAATATATGTTGGACAACTGAACACGACTATATTTCTAAAATAATTTAAACAAAATGATCGCAAAAAGAACAACAAAAAGAACTTTTCACTGAATGTTACGAATACATATTCATTCCTCAAAATTAGGGGTTTTTTGGGTTGGTTGAATGTCTTTCAAAAACAATAAATAATAGGCACCATTACATCATTATTTAATTTTTACATCTATAGAACAATTTATTGTTCATTAATCCAAGAAAAAAATTCGAAAATTGTAAAATCTTTGAAAAAAATAACTTACCCATTTTAAGGCGAACACAATGTCAGTTCAGAAGAGGAGAGAGTCACGACCGGAGATGAGGAGGAACTGTGCACCAACCAATTGTACTTTTTATAGCCTGGGATTTTTGTGTACATTGACACTAGGATCAGGTCCATTTACAAGGTCCCGTGTCTTTGTCAAATAATCAAAACTACAAATAACATATATTTATTTCCCCACTATCTTTCAATTGGTTGTAAGGATGACTTCCTCACTTATAAATGGTGGTGGTTTTCCTTTATTTTTGATACAAGAAAATATAGAGTGAATAAAAGTTAGTTATAAAATAAATTTTCATTAGTTGAAGGTGAGTGTTGTTTTTTTGGACTTTTGGACTCAACTCATGTCCAGATTTTCTTGAGTTATACTTTCTGAATTAGCTATTATAAGATCTTGGGTATATTTTATTCTTAAAAGCCAAGTGAAACCATGTTTTAACTAAATTTGTGAACAAGTTATATTGTGTTTGTAGTTATTTAGTCTTGTTTATGTTATTTTGTCTAACCAAATTGTTAGGTGTTGTAGGTTGGAAAACATGTGTATTAGAACTCTGAACGTAAACAAATGGACGGGAATTGAGGATGAAGTCATGTCACAAGAAGAGCTAAAGAAGGAACTCATCTTTCTCTCCGTGTCACGAAGCTGAGAAGAAAAATATGTCTGCAAAAATAAATTTCGAACGAAAGGCCTCCAAAAAGTCTCCCTGTCGCAGAGCTATCGCAGATCAGGATAAAATACAAATTAGGCGAGTCTACCTTGACTTTGTTTCGCGGATCTTTAGACCAAAATTTTGCCAAGCTTTCCAACCTATAATGAATTCATTTTTTTTGTTGTATAATTATTATTTTTATAAACTTTTGAGGACAAGATTTGGATGACTTTTTTCTTCAATTTCTAGGGTTCATTCCTACTTTTTTCATCTTTTAATATCTTTAATGTATATTTAAGATCAAAAATGTTTGAATCAAATTATGAGTAGCTAAATCCTTTTGTTCTAGAGTTGTAGCTACGAATGATGGTTTAGTATCAAATATATAGATGAAGTTTCGTTATCGTTTAAAGTTATTGTTCTATTCTTAAATTTAATATTTTAATGTTTCATCACAATTAGAATTAAAATATTATATTTTCCTTAACTCGGGAGAGGAATTGAGAGATATTATGTGGAATACAATATGTATGATATTTCTTTGAACAAAAATGATATTGATCTGTATCTAGGTTACAAATTTTACCTAGTTACCATGTTTGGTATTGAAATAAGATGAAAGCTTAATGCTCCGTAGTTATATCAATCTATCCCCACTTAACGATTTAGCTAGATTGTCAATTGTGATAGGTGGTTAGAGGTCAAGAAATCATAATCATATAATTAATCTTGAGAATCAGTATTTTGATAACCATTTAAATTTTACGGTGAAAGCTACTATGTGTAAATTCTTATTTCAGCTACAACCTTGGAATTTTCCAAGTCATAAATATAACTCCAATTGAAACTAAATTATTGCTAGTAAATTACGTTAATTTTACTATGCAATTTTTAGTATTAAAGATCAATTACACTCTCTCCACGCGCTTGCATTAAATTGTAGTTACAAGAGTAATTGAATATATGCTAATCATAAATCATTTGGGTTCCATAATCCGGCTCTTAAGAGTCTCTATATTACTTGTGTGATCACGTACACTTCTGTGTCCATTTGGAAGCAACATTCTATCATGTAGGAGTTTAGCTAACAAGACTAATGCAGGACCATGAAAGATTTGTTGCAGTAGTTTTTAAATGGAATTTATACTTCAATAATATACTATTTGATAAATTGCACTTTTTAATGTTAGTTTATATTTAATACTATTTATGACATCACTAGGTTTAATAACCATTTCATATAATCGGAGTATACAATGTTTTCAAAAACATTTTTGGGGTGAGTCTCAGGGCGAGTCTCGGGGGGTGGGGGGGTGGGGTTGCATACCAAAAGCTCAAATTAAAACGTAGATCCATAAAGCGTAAGTCGTAACATTTGAGGGGTAAGCCCTGAATATAAAAACGCAAGTCCTGGGAGTAAAAACGTACGCTCGGGCATTTTAATTTATTTTTTAAATTTCTTTGCATTAAATCTTATTTTTATTATTGGTGAGATAGTTGGAGAGGAAGATAATGGAGATAGTCGGATTTTCGGATTTCTAAGGAAGAAGAAGAAGAACAAAAGAGAAACTCTCGGAGAAGAAGAAGAATTTTTTTTTTTTAAATGGTTTGGATTGAATTATAGAAGTTCAAAAATGAAGTGTTTTTTTGTATTTTATAAAAGATTAGAATATTTTAAAAATGTTAATTTGGTCCCATATTTACTTAATTACATTTTAAAGAGGATTTGACCAGCCCTTGGTCAATTTGTCACCAAAAACCAAACCTAGACTTATTTGACACCTTTCTTTAAATTTTCTCGAGTGACACAGTACACTGTGGTTCGTAACGCAAATAAAGCGAAGACCAAGCAACAAACAACAAAGAGATGCAGGAGTATCACATTATAATTTTGAGCTGAGCTTAAAAGAAGAACCCCTAAACAACTATCCAAGGCTAAATTCAAATTCCAGAGAATGGAAAACTACTAACTAGAAAGCACGCATTGGACCCATATACTACTAGGAAAAAAAAAAGAAGAGAAAAGGATAAAATATGCCCCTAAATTATTCGAAAAGGTCTAGGTATACCCCCTCCCCCCCCCCCCCCCCCCCCGCATTTAAAGTTTGACTAACTCATGCCCTCGCCGTCCAAGAAAGAAGTTGATAAAACCCAACAAAAACATGTTCATCACATAAGTGAGGTAGGAGGTATTACCTTTTCCAACTGACGCTACAAGCTAGTAATGCTTCTTCTTCGGACACCACAAACTAAGATTCGGATTAATTCTCGTGAAAAAGGAACATGAAAGAGGACTAAGCAAAATCCGGATTTTCAGCCTCCGTGATTTTGAGACCTATTTCCTATGTACTTGTATGTGACATTTTTTACCATTTTCTCATTTTTAGTGACCGTTCCTTCCAACCCCAAGAATCAAGACGAACAGGGCTATTATAGGAGGAAATTAGGGTTAAAAAAAAAGAGGAGGGGGGGGGGGGAGAATCAGGAGTTATTTTTGATGGAATACAATTTGAAATTCAAAATTTTCTTCTGGATAAGATTGAAGAGCTGGAATAGTACAATTCTTGTACAATTCTTCAACGGAAAAAGAATGGCAGTCATCCGATTTGGAGGAAGGATGAAGTAGTTGTGAGATCGCTACACCTGCAAGATTCATGTACGAGCTTGTACGAGAGGAGAGGACGAGGGGAGAATGATGCGGCTGGGTCAATTTTGCTGGACTGGGCTCTCGATTTTCTGTCGCGTTCAGGTAACACGGAGAAGAAGGCGAAGACGCAGGTGGGGACGTCTGGTAGTGTACACCGGACGCTATTGGGTTTCTTGTAATGCTGAAAGAATGACTTCTTTGGTATTGTAATTGAGCGGTTGCTGAATGTTTTGGTGGGCGGAAAACCAAGTGAAATGCAATTGGACCATCGAATTGTGAACACAACCGTATTGGATTTATTTAGCAAACTCGGCTAAGATCTAAACAAGATGAATTTAAACAAGATTAATTACAAGCTACTTAAGTTCAACAAAAATAAAATAATCAACTTGATTACAAAATAATAAACTTACATACTAACTAATTAGCTCAAAGTTGTAACTATAATTTAAACTAAACTAAAATAATAATATAACTAACTAAAAAAACTTTCGAGATGATTTTTAAATATATATTAAATATATTGATTATATAAAAGCACATTTATTATTTGAAAATTATAAAAATGACTAAAAAGGAATGACATGTTAAAAGGAATCTTTAGATAACCTATTCACATTGACATATCCATATTTGAATTCAACTTATTTTAATGCTATCTCTACAGAGTCCCGTGTAATTTTAATCACAATACATAATTTCGTTGATGAAATCAATAATATGCTTATTGATAAATTTCCAGAAAAGCAAAAACCTTTGTTGGAATTGATGAGACCATTGAATATGATAATCAAATCCAGTTTGAAGATCTACGACATACTTTAAACCTCATAGATTTACCTCCATGCATACTGTCTTTGAAAAAGAATTGTCCAATTATGCTATTACGAAGTTTAAATCCGTACGAAGGTTTATGTAATGGCACACGACTAACATGTAGTATACTCGTGTTATATTGCTAAGATTACATCCGGTGATTTCAAAAATATTCATATATTTATTCCAAGAATACCATTATTTTCATCAAACTATGCATGTTCCATTCAAAAGGACACAATTTTGAATAAGATTATGCTTTGCTATGACTACAACTAAAGTGCAGGGTCACATATTAGATTTTGTGGGAATTTATTTGGGCGAACCTGTATTTTCACACAGTCAACTTTATGTTGCCTTATCGAGAGCGAAAAACCCAAAATGTGTCAAATTGTTGATTCGACCACCCAAACCATCAACCGATGATGATCATTCTTCTCATAACATACTCCTTCCGTTTAAAAAAGGATGACCTAGTTTGACTTGGAACGGAGTTTAAAAAAGAAAGAAGGTTTTTTGATCTTGTGGTTCTAAATTAAAGTTATGACAAATGTACCAAAATGTCCTTTAATCTTGTGGCCTTAAATATGCCACGTGGAAAGTTAAAGTTAAAATTTTGCCAAAAAAAGAAAGTGGTCATTCTTTTTGAAACAGACTAAAAAGGAAATTAGGTCATTCTTTTTTAAACGGAGAGAGTTGTAGTTTATAATGAATTAACTCAAAAGGCATCCCACTGATATCCCTCTGTTGCAGGATGAAAATGAAAAATAAATTTAGTTCAATTTGTATTGATTTCTGTCAACAACCGTTACCTTACTTTTACGTTTGTCTTTCTACCAATGCCATATTCTTCTATCTCAGTTGCGAATGATTGTGAACGTAATCAATTCACATTCTAAACTCTCACAAATCAAATGAATTAAAGAGCTCATGACGGGCCACAAGATTCCAAAATAATACATTGTTGATGAAGAAAGTTATTTTCAATCCCCGTGTTAGAGAGCTGATTTTGATTACAGTGGGAATGTGAAAGAAGCGGTTGCATTATCTACAGGTGCACCTCTTGTGACACCCCCCAAAATTCTATGACTTATACTAGGGCCTTATGTGTTTAATAATTGATGTTTTAGACCTAAATAAGTATAAATAACTTGGTTGAGAAGTATTGGAGCCATAACATTAAAGAAAAGCCTTAACGTCCGAAAACTAGCAAAATTTAACTAGTTGACGTCCCTAGGTTTGGTGAATGTTTCTGAGGGTCATATGAAGTCCAAAACTTGTAAAAGTACTTTAAATAGGTAAAATCTAGTATATAGGGTGGAAACTTTCAGGTCCAACCCCCAAGGATCGCCAGAGGGGTCCAATGGACCCCACATTGGACCAAGCAAGCTGCCAAGAGGCAACAACTTTTGTTCTTGGAGGGAACAATTCTGCGTCGCGGACTTGGTTCACCCAAGGTAAATAGTTAAGCTCGCGTCGCAGACTCCACTGTCTCGAAAATTATTTTTGGAAATCTTGTGGGAACAGCTCTGCGACGCGGACTTGTTTCCCGATGAAAAATCTGAAAATAGAATTCGAGTTTGACTTCATTAAATCGTCAATATAAGTGAGGGGAATTTTGGGTATATTAGGGGAGGGTTATATATTGATTTTCCTTCAGTTTTCCCTCTCAATCACTCACTCAAGTTTCTACTCAATTTCTTGGTGATTCATCTTTAATGTATGGTTTATTTCACTCTTGGTATCCTTTTCCCCAAGAGGTCCCTCCAAAAGATGATTTCTAAATCCCCCAAAATCTAGGTTTTCTTCTACGCATGGGTCTTCATTGATAATCGAAATTATGAATCAATTGTAGTTAATTATGATGAATTAATGTTGTTTATGTATATATTGATGGTTAGTCCTTTCCCCAATTTCATGAAAACCTTGAATTGATATGGTGAATTGTGAAGATTATGAATATGTAGATTGACTATATTGTTGTTAATTATGTAATTGCTTCTTGAATTTACCTTGTCTATGTAATTGGTTATGTATTCTTGGTAATGAAATTATGAAGGTTCTTGTAAGGACAATGAGGTATGTTGATTGGTTCTTCTTGGATTCAATTACGATATATAAGTTACTAATGCTTCTAAGTCTAATGTGTTGTTGTGATTTTGATGCTAAGTATTCCTCATACCTAAACCTAAGATATTGAATTACACATGAGCTATGTATGCATATTATGATACGATTATTGTATGATTGAAAGTAGTTCTTATGATTACAATAAAGTGTTAAGTGAAAGGTTTATTCACTTATGAAGTGGTGTCTAAAGTGAAAGGATTGTTCTCACTTGTGATGACCTATGAGCTATATATGATAGGATGTTTACATAGGGGTCTAGAAGAGACTAATATGAACTTGTAAGATGAGACAATATGATTACTAAAGGGAATAATTGCATTGCACCTAAAGGGCATGTAAGTATGATGGAGGTCTCACGTTTAGTAAGTACGGCCTCCCACATGTGTTTCCTCACGTTCGTAAGTCCGAATTCCCTAATTATGTGTTGTCTCATGAGATTAAAACTCCACGTTAGTAAGTCAAGGTTTCTAGCAATGATCTCCTTGAACCTTAACTATGTGCCCACATAGGATATTAGCTTAGTGGATCCACCTAGATAGCTACGTACGAATGGTTACACCTTAGTCAAGTGTTAACCCTCTCTTTTCGGTGTGGGATTAGAACACCGGATTCTATGTAGCTCACATGGTCTCATGTCGGTTATTGCGCTTCTTTCCCTAACGTAAAAGTAAATAAATATGTTAAGTGTGTGAACTCTTATTAGGGTTGCCTTGAAAGCTTCTACATAGGGTAAAGAAGGGTGTGAGACTTCTCTTACTCATTGCACGTGTGGGGTCCTAAGGGATTGTTCTAGTAGTGTTCTTTTTATGATTATGACTATGATTATGATTATGTTGATAAGCTATTAGTACTATTCGTGTATTTATTCATGTTATGATGAATTATGAGAATATATTGTAAGTATGAAGTGGGTTGCTTAATGTGATATTTAGCCTTGGATAGGATAATGGGGTTCCATCTTTGGCATTGCACAAGTATTGCTTTGGTGATCTATATGTTGGGTTACTATTATGTTGAATTGACTTGTTATGTTTCGTATATATGCATGTTGAGTTACATTGATAAAAAGCATGATTTTGACTAAATTGTCCTTTTCTCACGCATTGACGATTTTGTGCATATGATCCATACTTAGTACATGTGGTTTGTACTAACCCATATTTTCTCCCTTTTTCCCAAATATTTTAGGTTCGGGCCATTGAGGAGATTTGTGATCATAGAAGAAGAAGAGTTGGATCTTTCCTAAGTCAATTGGTGAGTCCTCATGAGTTTCGAGGATAGAGCCACTCATCAAGCCTAAGTTTTGTCTATGTTTGAGACAATTATTCCATTCTCATGTTGAGAATTTATTGTAGCCTATATTGCTTATCGTAATAGAGTAAGGTCTATGCCCAAACTATTGTGTTTCACTTTATAGATGGTTTAATGCGAGACAAAGTGTTAGACTAAATTCCTATATGTTTTATGTTGTTTATGCGAGATGCCTATCTATGCTTCCTATGTAGAAGTCTATGTAAAACTTCTTGCTATATAAGAAAAAATTTAATTTTTCCGTGTTTTCGACCTATGATATGTTATGACGAATGCTAAGAGGCTTGTCTTAGTCCTTTTCGAGGACGACGATGTCGGTTACACCTAAGAGGTACTTTGGGTCGTAATAAACTGGATATCAGAGCATGAGGTTGAATAATATAAGGATTGATATCCCACTAAACCACGTCTACGTAGGATCTTATTCATAATTGTGAAGCACACCACACTTATGAATGAGAGACTATGTGATGCTTAGGAACTTCCACTCTCTAGTTATTCCTTAGTCGTGCCTAAGAGTCTTAACTCTATCTAGTCCTTTCTTATAATCCTTTTATTGTGCTTATAGGTAATGAATACAAGGAGGAACAACGCTCGAAGGGCCGGAGAGGAGAATTTGAATGAGATGGTTCCCCCTCAAGCTCCTCAAAACCCTCAAGTTCCTATTGAAGAAGGTACTATGTCTAATGTTGAGATAAGGTCGGTCATTCATAGATTGACTCAAGTGTTGGTTACCAAAGTTTCTAGAGCTTCAAGGGTGCAAGTGAACCCCAATGCTAACACTACCGCTTCAAGGATTAGGGAATTCACAAGGATGAATCCTCCTACTTTCTATGGTTCCAAGGTGGAGGAGGACCCACAAGGTTTTATTGATGAAATGTTCAAGGTTCTTGATGCTATGGGTGTCTCTTCTGAAGAAAAGGCAGAACTAGCCGCCTACCAACTCAAAGATGTATCAAGTGTGGTATGAGCAATGAAAGGATGGGAGGCCGGTTATAGAAGGTCGGATTACTTGGGGAGCTTTCAAAACAACTTTCTTTGATAGGTTCTTTCCCTTGGAACTAAGGGAGTGGAAAATGCAAGAATTCATCAACCTTCGTCAAGGGGGTATGAGTGTGAAGATGTACAGTCTCAAGTTCACTCAACTATCAAAGCATGATCCTACAATGGTTGCGCATTCTAGGTCCAAGATGAACAAATTTGTCATGGGGATATCCGATATTGTGGTTAATGAATGTAGGTCGGCTATGTTGATTCCTAGCACGGACATCTCTCGTCTCATGGTTCATGCCGAACAAATTGAGTAGCAAAAGCTTAAGCAAGTTTGTAGGGAGTGGAAGAAGGTGAGAACCAAAGAGGGGAATTCTTCTAAGAATTGGTTTGAGGTTCAAGACAAACCAAGGTTCAAAATGACGTTTTCTAACAAAGGCCCTCCTAATGCTCCAAGGGTAAATATGGGTAAGGTGCCTACTACCAAGCCCGAAGAAGGGAAAGGTGCAAGATCTAATGTTGAGAAGCCTTTTTATGAAAAATGTGATAAGAGACATGATGGTAAGTGCCGATTTGGCACTGGTAATATCTATGGTTGTGGCAAGAGTGGTCACATGAAGACAGATTGCCCTATGATGAAGTCTCAAGGAAGGGAAGATTCTGAAGCTCAAGCAAGTGCCTCAAATCCAGATGCTCCTAAGAAAAATTACTGTTTTGCTCTTGAATCCCGAAGTGATCGAGAGAGATCACCGAACGTGGTCACCGGTTTGTTAAAATTATTTTCCTTTGATGTATATGCTTTGTTGGATCCGAGAGCTACATTGTCATTTGTTACCCCTCTTGTAGCCATGAAATTTGAAATACTACCTGACATATTAGACGAACCTTTTTCGGTTTCTACCCTAGTGGGTGATTCTGTGGTGGTTAATAGAGTTTATAAAGGTTGTACTATTCCCTTGTCCAATAGAGTTACATCAGTTGACTTGATAGAACTTTATATGCTAGATTTTGATGCTATATTGGGTATGGATTGGTTTGCATGCTTGCATTGCCTCTATTGATTGTAGGACAAGGATAGTGACATTTCAATTCCCAAATGAACCCATTTTTTAGTGGAAGGGAGGAAGCTCAAATACTAGGGGTAAGATCATCTCATGTCCAAAAGCTTGCAAATTAATTCCAAAGGGTTGTCTCCACCACATAGTAAGAGTTAGGGATCTTGAATCTGAGGTCCCTCCCATAGAGTCGGTACCCATAGTGAGAGAATTCCGAAGGTCTTTACCGATGACCTTCCTCGAATTCCTTCCGAATGGGAGATTGACTTCATCATAGACTTGTTACCAGATACACAATCTATTTCAATCTCTTCTTATCGGATGGCCCCGACAGAGTTAAAGAAGCTAAAGGCTCAACTCAAAGATTTGTTAGATAAGAGCTTTATTCAACCAAGCATATCTGATGTACCGTGGTTTCACGGTACTTTCAATGATTTTTCCTTAAGTTTAGTGTGTGTCTAGGGCCTTTTTATTGTAATTTTAATGTGTTTTTATCTGTGTTTTGCAGGAAAGTTGTCCAACATGGAAATGCAGAAGGCTGTGTAGAAATCAGTGCAGAAGTTACCCACGAAGCCATCGATGGCACGTCATCTCATCGACGGATCGTAGGTGGTGACCGTCGATTGAAGGTTCAAGCATCTGGAAACAACTCGGGGAATTCTGACCAAGTATGGAACTACGGAAGGATTGACGGTCCGTCGACTGATCGACGGACTGTGATAGCAAGTCATCGATGTGATCAGAGACTATCCCAGTACCCGGTGTTGGAGAAAAGCTAAGTATGGAACGACGATAAGCATCGACGGACCGTAATTGCATCGCCAGACCGTGTTATTGGTCTGTCGATTGGATCAGAGAAGATGCGATTTGGAGGCTTAAACAAGATGCTAAGTGTGGACCGATGGAGGCAGTCGAAGGTCCATCGTTTCATCGACGGCCCGTCGCTGGAGTCGTCGATTGAAGCCGCGTTTTGGGAAAAACTTTCCTTATTTTGAACTCCTTTTAATTTAGGACTTTGTAATTATAAATAGGGTTTAAAACCTTAGTTTTGGGGTTTGACTTTTTATTATTTTTCATCCTTTTGTTCTTGAAGATTTGACTTTGCAATTTGACAATTTATTCAAGTTTCCAAAATCGATTATAAAGTGAATTTTGTTGTTTCAAGTGTTATTTGTGGATTTTATTCAAACTTGTCAAAGTAAGTTCATCAATTATTGTTTAACAACCATGAATTGTGTTCTTCTAGGCATGGGTAACTAAATCCACAACTAGGGTTGTGGGAACCATGTGTGATTAACAAAGTAAAACTAGCTAAATAACAATTATAGAATAGGTTCTTGCATGTATTGATAATTCTTTCACTTAGAAATCTTTTTAACAAGTGCACGCATTAGAACTTGCCCTATTTCTACTTAACGGACCAAGGGGGTAGTTAATAGGAAAAGAATGATCAACACAGATTTAGTGGACACTATCTAATAGGCTAGTTTCGATTGGTGCGAACTAATAACTAAGTCATACATCGAATATGATGCTTAATATGAAGTAAAGGTAAGGGTTAGTAACTTAGACACACATAGCCGGACCAAGGTACGGGGAGAAATTCTCTAAATGTTTGACCAAGGATTTAGAGATACATAACTTATCACTTTGCATGCAAGACACTAGGAAAGAATTGTTATAGCTAGGATTACCGCGTTATGAACATATGGGGAACACTTACACCCTATTTTGTCTCACCACTTTATAAACACAAAAGTTTTAATCTTGCTACTTGTTTTACTTAGAAATAATTGAACACTTTTGTTTCACAAAACCCCTCTTTAATTAAATATTTTCGGAAAGGACTTGACTAAATAGACGTAATTGTATATTGAAGTTAAGTCTAAACTAGTTTCCTCGTAGGATCGACCCCAACCTACTTGTTGGGTTCTTTACTTGATACGACCGCTTATACTTCAGTAAAGAAGTGTAATTTGAACGTATCAAATTTTTGCGCCGCTGCCGGGGAAAGTGGCTTTTAGATTAACTTTAAGCACATTACCAAACTTTAGTCAACAATTTCCTAATTTTACTTTTTCTTTTTCTTTTTGTCTCTCTCAGGTTTAGTTGTATTGTATGCCAAGTACACAGAGCCGAGGAGAACTAACGCTTCCATATGATCCTGAACTGAACCGGACACTCCGCAGAATGAATAACCAACAGAATACCAGTAATCCTATCGACTGGATGAATTGTCAACCACCACCACTAATAGATGCTCACAATCAAGTGGTTGCTGATAATCCACTTGATGATTCTTTGAGGAGGTAACCTCCCATTCCACACCCTCAGGAGTTCTATAGGGGCAACATCAACATCACTGACTCTGATGGGCCTCTTGCCCTACCTCCTCTACCACAGGGTCATACTTTCGTGGTAACTAGTAGCTTGATGAAGATGCTCACCGCCAGAAGTTTGTTTTCGGGGCTACCATCTGAGGATCCACATGCTCACATTGCCAAACTAAGGTCAGTGTGTAAGTTATGTAGGGAGGCCAGACTTGGACATGGATGTCATCAGGTTAAGAGTGTTCCCTGTCTCACTGAACAGAGAGGCCGCGACATGGTTTACTGAGTTGCCCTATAATTTGATCTATACTTGGGACCAGTTGAGGGATGTGTTCTTAGCACGTTACTACCTGGTGTCTAAAAATCTTAACCACAAAGATAGAGTGAACAACTTTGTGGCATTACCTGGGGAGTCGGTGAGTATCTCTTGGGATAGATTCACCTCATTCGTAAGAAGTGTCCCAAACCACCACATTGATGATTAGTCGTTGAAAGAGTACTTATATCGAGGGCAAGATGACAATAATAAGGCAATGCTTGATATGATTGCAGGTGGTTCTTATGGTGAGTGCACGTATGCAGATATCGTAGAGAAGTTAGAGAAAATCTACCGCAGTAATAAAGCTTGGAGCACTAGGAAGTCGGATACTGGGAGAAACACCTTTGCAGTGCAAGACAATCCGGCAGTCGATGAGATTCGTGAAGAGATGGCTTAAATGAGAATTGATCTTTGGTTGGTGTTGAAACATCTTACTGGAGTACTACTATGAAGAGGATTCTTATGTAGTGAATGAGCAGACGGAGGTTTCCGGCCGAACGCCCAAGGCTTCAATCAAGAGAATTGGTGCAAAGGTCAAGGAAATCAAGGTCGGAACTATGGGAATTACAATAGAGAAGGCCATTATGTTCGATAAAGAAACTACAACCGCGATAACAACTTCAACCGGGAACAAAAATGATCGAAGTGGGACCTATGATCTGCCCCAAAATCCGGAATGTGCTCCTAAGTATGGTGGAGGTAGTATGGCGCGAGTTGAAGATATGTTGCAAAAGATGAGGAGGAGGTTTGACGCTAGTGATGAGCATGCCAAGGAGTTGAGAGGTGATTTGGCTAATATTGGGCAAAAGTTGGATACACATGCAGTCTCAATCAAGCATCTTGATTTTCAAATGGCCCAATTGTCTACTACTGTGAACCCTCGTCAACAGGGTACTCTTCCTAGCAATACCGTCCAAAATCCGAAAAATGATGGACATAGTATGGCAGTCACAACTCGAGGGGGTAAGCAAACCATTGATCCACCTAAGCCATCTGGCGTAGAAGATGAGGTGAGAAGAGATGATAAGGTAGTAGAAGCTAGTGGTGAGTTGGTAAACAAAGCGATGAAAGAAGTAGAGATGCCCCAAAAGGTGATCCCCGTGCCTAGATTACCACCACCATTAGCGCAAAGATTGGTGAAGAAGACTGAGGATGGTAAATACCGAGATTTTATTACTATGTTGAAATAGATTTCCATCGATTTCCTTTTGATAGAAGCTGTTGAACAAACACCCAGTTATTCCAAGTTTATGAAGCATATGGTTACAAAGAAGAGATCGGTAAGTTTTGAGGATGATGACCGAATGCAACATTGTAGTGCTATTTATACAAGGTCTCTTGCTTAAAAGAAGGAAGATCTGGGTGCTTTCACTATTCCATGTACCATCGGGTTGTTACACTTTGCTAAAGCACTATGTGATCTAGGTGCAAGCATAAATCTCATGCCTTTCTCTATTTACAAGAAATTGGGTTTGGGTGACCCAAAGTCTACAACGATGCGGTTATTGATGGACGATCGAACGGTGAAGAGGCCTATTGGGATACTCCATGATGTATTAGTGAAGGTGGAGTCATTTATATTTCCGGACGACTTTGTGATTCTTGACTGTGAGGTGGATTTCGAGGTGCCCATTATTCTTGGGAGGCCATTCCTTGCTACTGGTCGCGCTTTGGTTGACATGGAAAAAGGGAAGATGAAGTTTCGGTTGAATAATGAAGAAGCAACCTTCAACATTTGTAGGTCCATGAAAGAGAGTGGTGAGCTCCAAACGGTATCTTCTATGTCTTACAGAGTTGAGAGTACGTCTGAGGTACAAATCAAAGAGCGCCTTGGTGTTGAGGCACTACAAGCATTTCGATTCAAACCAAATAAATTGGAGTTATATATGAAACATCGCGAGTATCCACCTGCGAAACCATCTATTGAGGAGGCTCAAAAATTAGAGCTTAAGGTTGTACCGCCTCATCTGAGGTATGTATTCTTGGGAAAAGATGACACTTTGCCGGTAATTATTGCGTCGGATTTGAATGTGCAACAAGTAGAGTATTTGGTGGAAGTGTTGAAAAGGTTCAAAAGAGTTATTTGGTGGACTATTGCGGATATCATTGGGATCCCTCCCAGTATTTGTTCACACAAAATCAAACTCACGCTCGATCATAAGCCAAGTATTAAGCACCAAAGACGTTTGAATCCACCTATGCAAGAGGTAGTGAAGAAGGAGATTATTAAGTGGTTGGATATCGGAATCATATATCCTATCGCAGATAGTAGTTGGGTATGCCTTGTTCAGTGTGTGCCCAAAAAGGAGGGAATGACAGTGGTACCTAATGAGAAAAATGAGTTTGTTCCAATGAGGTCGGTGACCGGATGGAGAGTGTGTATGGATTACCGGAAGTTGAATGCATGGACTGAGAATGATCATTTTCCTATGCCCTTCATGGATCAGATGCTAGATAGACTCGCAAGAAAAGGATGGTACTATTTTTTTATGGCTATTTGGGTTACAATCAAATATCTATTGCACCAGAATAGCAATACAAAACCACATTTACTTGTCCTTATGGGACTTTCGCATTCAAGAGGATGCCTTTTGGGTTATATAATGCACCGGCTACATTCCAGAGATGTATGATGTCAATATTCTCTGATATACTATTGAGGTGTTTATGGATGACTTTTCAGTGGTTGGAGACTCTTTTGATCGTTGTTTGAGGCACTTGGCCGAAGTTCTTAAGAGATGTGAAGATTGCAACCTTGTTCTAAATTGGGGAAAATGTCACTTCATGGTGAAAGAGGGTATTGTATTGGACAATCGCATCTCAGAAAAAGGAATATAGGTTGATCGAGTAAAAGTAGAGGTTATTGAGAGACTTCCTCCACCCATCTCTGTAAAGGATGTGAGAAGTTTTCTTGGGCATGCGGGCTTCTATCGAAGATTTATTAAGGATTTCTCAAAAATTGCACATCCTCTATCCAAGTTACTTGAGAAGGAATGTAAATTTTAATTTGATGAATCTTTTCTGAAGGCATTTGGAGAGTTGAAAGAGAAGTTAGTGTCCGCGCCCATTATTATTTCCCCGGATTGGAGCAAACCATTTGAGGTGATGTCTGATGCTAGTGGGGTTGCTCTTGGTGTGGTATTGGGACAAAGAAGGGATAAAATCCTTCACCCCATTTATTGCGCCAGTAAGGCCTTAAATGAAGCACAAAAGAACTATATCGTGACTGAACAAGAGCTCCTTGCTGTGGTATTTGCTTTCAAAAAAATTTTCTCCTATTTGCTTGGCCCGAGAGTCATAGTGCATAACGATCATTCTGCTTTGAGATATTTGATGGTAAAGAAGGATGCGAAACCAAGGTTGATTAGATGGGTTTTACTATTGTAAGAGTTTGATTTCGAGGTGAAAGACAGAAAAGGGACTGAAAACCAAGTTGCCAATCACTTGTCTAGATTAGAGGATGAAGTTATGCGAGACTTGGGTGAAAAGGGTGAAATTGATGATACCTTCCTTGATGAGCATGTATTGGCCGCTTCTCATGACTTGATTCCATGGTTCGCCGATTTTGCGAATTATCTATCTAGTCATATAGTCCCATCGGACTTGTCCTTTCATTAGAGACAAAAGTTCATGCATGATGTTAAAAAGTTCTTTTTGGATGAGCCTTACTTATACCGGAGTTTTGCCGATGGGCTTATTTGCCGATGTGTGCCGGAAGTTGAGATGCTAAGTGTTTTGGAGGCATGCCATTCCTCGCCCGTGGGAGGGCATCATAGTGGTAACCGAACCACCCATAAGATTTTGCAGTGTGGGTACGATTAGCCCACCATCCACCAAGATGCTCATGAGTTCGCCAAGTCATGTGATAGGTGCCAAAGAGATGGAGGTATTTCAAGGAGGCAAGAGCTCCCTTTGAATCCCATTCTAGAAATTGAGTTGTTTGATGTATGGGGCATTGATTTTATGGGTCCGTTTGAGAGTTCTCATGGGATGAAATATATTCTTGTGGTGGTGGATTACGTGTCAAAATGGGTGGAAGCCATAGCACTTGCAAACAATGAAGGAAAGAGTGTCACTGCGTTCTTGAAAAAGAACATATTTTCCAGATTCGGCACCCCTAGGGCCATTATTAGTGATGGGGGATCCCACTTTTGCGACAAGTTGTTCAAAGGGTTATTGGATAAATATGGGGTTCGCCACAATGTGGCAACTCCTTACCATCTACAGACTAGTGGGCAATTTGAGGTGTCCAACAGAGAAATCAAGCAAACTCTGGCGAAAACGGTGAATGTTAGCAGAACGGATTGGTCAAGGAGTTTGTATGATGCTCTTTGGGCCTACCGGACAGGATACAAGACTCCCATAGGTATGTCTCAATACCAACTTGTATATAGGAAGGCTTGTCACTTTCTGGTTAAGTTAGAGCACAAGGCCATGTGGGCAATGAAGAAACTGAAAATAGATTGGAGTAAAGCAGCGGAATAGAGACTAAATGGGTTGAATGATCTTGATGTGTTCCGCTTAAAATCATATTAAAGTTCAGCCGTCTACAAGGAGAAGATGAAGAAGTACCATGACCAAAAGATAGAGAAGCGCGAATTTGAGGTTGGGGACTTGGTGCTTTTGTTTAACTCTACGTTGCGCTTGTTTCCTGGCAAACTCAAGTCCAAATGGACTGGTCCATTCTTGATCACTAAAGTGTTCCCATATGGTGCGGTTGAGTTGGATAACAAGGAGGGTGCAAGGTTCACGGTAAATGGGCAAAGAATCAAGATATACCTCAAGCATGCGGAGAGTGCCAATGAAGTGGTTGAGGCATATCATCTTGATAAAGTCTGAGTAATCAAGAGTCTTGTGTTGTGCTGCAACGTTAAATTAAGCGCTTATTGGGAGGCAACCCAATATGTATCCTCTAGCCAACAATAGGTTTTTCTTTTCTTTGTAGGAATAGTTGCATTCTTTTGGTTTTACTCAATGTCATGTGTGAATTTTCTTTTATTTCTTTTAGACTGTTGGCTAGAGAGTAGTTTAGGTTCCGTGTCTAAAAAGTGTCCAGAAAAGACAAAAAGAATGGCTTATTGGGTTCTCAATGTGCAGGGACCAAACCACAAGAAATCTGTAGAAATTGGTCTGGTGCACAGATCTACGGACCAACCGAGGGGCCGTCGTCTAATCGACGGTCCCTGGATCCCAGGTATGTTTTCCAATTTTATGCAAGTTAGGGCACAATCGACGGTCCGTCGACAGTGAATCGTTAATTCCTAAAACCCGTGACCCGACCCGACCCGACCGGCTATATAACAAAATACCCTTTGAGTTACCCTCCCACACCTTTTCAAATTCTCTCCCCAACCATTTCCATCCCCTTATTCCCTTATTCCCCCATTCACTCCCACAATAATCACTCAAAATTCTCTTCTGATTTCTTATTCTCCCAACTTCCCAAAATTCCCAGAACCCTAGTCCCACATTTTCCCCTCCATTTCCAACATTTTCCGATCAGTGTTTGCAGGCGGGCACGTCGGTTGTGTTGCAAAGTCACCCACACATTAACTCCACTACAGCGTAAAGGTATTTCATTCTCATCTGCTCAATGATTTCTCGTTCATTTGCTTGAGAAACCGAATAGATTGTATGTGGGTCTTGACTTAGGGACAACTTTACATGATGAACTTGTTATAATTGAGTGCTATGTCCCTTAGAATGATAGAAAGTGAATGGGTTGGAGGTGAAAACTGTCTAAATGAACTCTAATTGTTGTTTGTTTTGTTGTTTTTTCTGACTTAGGGCTGGATAGTCTCTTATAATCTAGGATAGAAATTTGCGAAATCGAAGCCCTAGGAATGATGTTTGCTGATTGTTATTGAATGTTGGTGTACTGGCATATGCTTGAAATTGTCCATTTGTGGGGTAAAAAGAATGTCCAAAAAACCTGTCTCAGATCGACAGTACGAGACCCCGTCTACGGACTGTCGGTTGGTCGACGAACCGTCAATGTGGTCCCATTGATAGCTGAACCCTATATTTGCTTAACTCTGGGACGATGGAAGTGGACTACCGTCCATTGATTGTTCGACGAGCCATTCTGTACGTCCGTCGTTTCTTTTTGAAACTTGCTTTGTGTGATTTTTAAACATTTTCTAAGTGTCAGCGACGGAAGTGGACTACGGCCCATCAATTTATCGGCGGGCCGTTATGCACATCCGTCATTTCTAACTGAAAGTTTTGTGGATAGATGTCTTCTAGAATTTCCTAAGTGTCCATCGACGGACACTATATACGGACCGTCGATTCATCGATGGGCCGTCGATAGTGCCCGTCTACTGAGTATTCAGTCCTGCACTGACATGCCTCCTGTGTTTCCAGATTGTGTTTTGCTTCTATTGAGTGTGTAGGTTGATTATAATGAAACTAATAACTCCCTTTTTCAGGTACTAATGGCCCCCAAGCCGGATATTGTCTATTCCAGGGGATGGTCCAAGTCCGTGGCACAATCCCGCCTGATGATTGGCTCATCCGACGATGAGTGTGATCCCCAATACATGCCCCCAGGTACACAGACCCCGACACCAGATGCTAGGGCCACTCGGGGCATGCCCAAGAAGGTGGCGTCCGGCGTAGTCACTTCCTCCTAGTCTGATGAGGAGCGCACACTGACCGACACACCGTGTGGGTCTACATCTGGTTCTGAGGGAGCGTTTGGCTTCAAGGAGGCTTCCAGTTCTGAGTCGGCCCACTCTATAGGGTCGAATGAAGCCACTGCCTCCGATTTCGGATCACAGAGAGCAACTCTCACAAATGTACCTGCCCACCATGCCTCATCTGATGAGTCCCAGAGTTCGGAGTCTGCTCCGGCACCCCGGCATGAGGACCCTGCACCGGTTGCTGATCAGCCTAGACGGTGGTACATAGATGGGCAGTACCAAATCTACAAGGATGCCAAGCTTCTCAAAGATAAGGGGGTGATGACTCGGATATTGACAGTTGAGCGGCGGGTTCTTACAGGGAGCCTTCACACAGTCCCTGCGATACATGACTTATTCACCCACCACCAATTTGAGTGGATGGCTAGGAGTGTGGGGCGTTATAGTGAGGAGATGGTGTGAGAGTTCTACGCCTCTTACGTAGCGACTCTCCGAGTTTCTTTGGACAGGCGGTCTAACCCCGCCAAACAGACCCCACTCAGTGATGTTAGAGTTCGTGGCTGCCGGGTGGATATCTCTTTTTCTGCCATTCACCGCTTCTTATATGGTGAGGATACCAATGCCGGAAGGGTTCCCCTCACCCCCGAGTTTGACTACAAGTGGGACGTAGTCAAGAAGGGTCATTTCCAGCGAGACAAAGATCTGAGAGTGAACACCAAGAGGTGGGTTGCCTAGCATATATCCATTGACGGTGAGGGCGCAGACTGGGTGCTGCACCCTAGAGGCCTTATCAAGAAGGCCAACCTCACATTTGCAGCCAAGTTCATCTGGCTTTTGGTCCTCCACCACCTATCCCCCAAAGTTACGGATAAAATACTTACCTGGGATAGAGTGGTCTTGGTAGCTGCTATGATCGCCGGGTTCGAGATTAATTTTCTGATATTGTTGTTGTCCATCATCCATGAGAGGGCTTATAAGTCCTCTACCACTTACCCTTTTGCCTGTATGATTATTCAGTTGTGCAGGACTGTAGAGTGCCCATTTGGCACATAGATGTCCTCCGTACTCCTACCGGTACAGTGGATATAGGTCTCATCAGAGATGAGGCCAATGAGGAGGAAGCACATAGAGGGCGCAGATTGGATGTGTAGTTGTTGGGTGAGAACCTGGCCGATACGGTTGAGCAAGCCCAAGGGGATGATCATGCTGCTTCAGAGCCTACCGATACCAACCCGGTTCACTCTGCCACTGGCACTAGTAGGGCACTGAGTTCCTCCCGGTCTACACCACCATCAGCAGCACTGGTCCCAATTCCTAGTGTCCAGAAGCTAGAGGCCCAGATGGCCACATTGCTGCACCATATCCATCCTTGGATGTAGAAGTCCATTGCCGAGGCTGAGGACCGGATTCAGAAGAAGGTTGCTCAGCAGATGGAGAGGAGGATTCAGGCGGTCCACCAGCGCCTCAATGCTTTTGAGTTGAGGGTCCTAGCACGCCCAGCCCCCACCATTGATTTGACGACTATTCAGGGTGCTGTGGCAAGTCTGCGGGCTGATGTGGATGTGATACTTGATGTGAGGGTACCCGAGCCTGAGGCCGCACCTGCGGAGCTTGCGGAGGATGCAATTCTTATTACACTGTTCCAGACCACCACTGCACCTCTGCCTCCGCCACGTGAGCGTGCCAAGAGGCACCATTCCAGCCACACCAGTGAGAGTGAGGATGCTCGTCTAGGAAGAGGGAATGATCAGATATGGAGGCTGCGAGGAGAGCCTCATTGGTTTATGAGGAGGCCCGGCAGATAAGGGCTCGTGAGTTAGCTCCTAGGGCGTCTAGCTCCAGATTGGAGGCTGTTAAGAGGATCACCACTAAGGGTGCAAATATTACTGCGGACACTACTGATGGTTTACCTACTACTTATGGAGCGGGTTCTGAGAAACCAGACCCGCCTGCTTGTTGATCTTCGGCGCTATGCGCCTCAGGTTTGCTTCACCCACCACTTTATCTTTAATTTTCTTATGCATTGGGGACAATTGCATGTTCTTTTTGTTGGGGGTGGGGTAAATTGGAAAGTGAGTGTTAGGGTGAAGTCTGAGTAGCCCAATTCACGACCCTCTCTTGGTGGTTTTCTTGCCTATGTTCTTTTGCCCCAAGAGACTGATTACTTTATTATTGAACCGGCATGTGTAGTATCTTGAATAAAGTATGAATGTGAAATCTGAAGCATGATGGATAAATATGAATGATATCCCATTCTAAAAAGAATGCTTGCATGATTAGGTATAATGAATGTTGAACGTGTTGTCTCTAAGCATGACATAGAGATGCACTACTGCATGGCCCTCAAATATAACACTCGAACTAGGTGTCTGATAATCTGATAGGGTAATGAAGTGTCAATAGAGTGTGAGGAAATTTGATTGTTCCACTGGTGGTACCAAGCTAAAACTTGCCCGGTTAGTTCTGCAAAAAGGAATCAGTGTTAGACATTTAGGAAAGGATCACAGGCCCTTGTTCAAATTAGTCAAACTTTAGCCTAAACAAAAGACAATTAAATTAAATCGATCCCTTTTTGATCCAAATATTTTGAGCTTACAATAAATCTTTCTTTTCTACGCCAATTCGTATTCCCTAGGTATAATGTGTTGGCTCTGGTCCCTCCTTGGACATGTGCACCACAACTTAGGACAAAAGCATAGGTTGAGGGTGGCTTATGCAGAAACTGACCTCGTCTTGGCCCTGACCCAACCTTGGGTATTGTGTAGCTCGACTCATGGAAAAGCCATAAGTTGAGGGTGGCTATTATGAGTAATGTCCCGAAAAGTAGGTATGAAAAGATGAATGTGGGAAATAAAAGAAACAGTAAACAAGAGAAGTGACTCAGTCAAAAAAATTATCAATTGAACAAGAAAAAAAGAATAAGTAAGAAGTCACTTCCAAAAAGAAAAAAAAGGAAAGAAAAGAGAAAAAAGGCAAAAACGATAAGAAAAGAAAAGTAGGGCATAATAGACAATGAAAGAGGTAGGATGCTTATCCGTAATGTAAAGGAGGGAAACAAGTCACTAAAATGTACCTATATGTACCATACCTGACCCTAAGACTACGTTACAAGCCAAGAAAGTCCTATCGTGATCCTAAGAGTCTAATATGGTAAACTTAAAGCAGTGAAAATAAGAGCAAGCCTATGGCGACAAGTACCAATTAGGTGTGAAGTTGTTCTGAGCGTGAGTGTTGAATAATGATCCTTATACTCAAATTTGAAATCAATGTGCAAGAAAAGATGATATAGTTTTTGAAGTGAGGGCACTAGTTGAAATAATGGAAAGTTGGTACCTTGGTGAGAGATAAAAGAGTAGAGGTGTTCGTGCGTGGTAAGTCTGTGTCATGGTCTGATCCACATGAATGAGTCTAGGGAGCCTAAGAGTAAAAGAATGTGCAAGAGCAATGAAAAAAATTGGGATTGATAGCCATATGATTGTGAAAGCTTACAAGCGAGTACTTTTGTACAAAAGTGTTGTGGTGAGTCATAGTGCATCGCTTGAGGACAAACAACGAATTTAAGTAGAGGGTGTTGATGTACCGTGGTTTAACGGTAATTTCAATGCTTTATCCTTAAGTTTAGTGTGTGTCTAGGGAATTTTTGTAGTAATTTTAATTTGTTTTTATCTGTGTTTTGAAGGAATATTGTCCAAAACAGAAATGCATAAGGTTGTGCTGAAATCAGTGCATAATTGACCCACGAAGCCATCGACAGCCCATTGTCTCATCGACGGACCGTAGGTGGTGACCGTCGACTGAAGGTTCAAGCATCTGGAAAAACCTCGGGGAATTATGAACAAGTATGGGGCTACAGAAAGATTGATGGTACGTCGACTGATCGATGGACCGTACTGGCAAGTCGTCGATGTGATTAGAGACTGTCCTTGTACCCGGTGTTGGAGAAAAGCTAAGTATGGAATGATAATAAGCATCAACGGACCGTAAGTTCATCGACGGACCGTGCTGTTGGTCTGTCGATTGGATCAGAGAAGATTTGATTTGCAGGCTTAAAAAAGATGCTAAGTGTGGACCGACGGAGGCATTTGATGGACCGTCGTTTCATCAACGGACAGTATGTAAAGTCGTCGATTGAATTCGCATTTTAGGACAAACTTTCCTTATTTTGAACTCCTTTTAATTTAGGACTTTGTTATTATAAATAGGGTTAAAAACCTCGGTTTTGGGGTTGGACTTTTTATTATTTTTCATCCTTTTGTTCTTGAAGATTGGACTTTGCAATTTGGCAATTTATTCAAGTTTCCAGAATCGATTATCAAGTGAATTTTGTTATTTCAAGTGTTATTTCTGGATTTTCTTCAAACTTTTCAAAGTAAGTTCATGAATTATTGTTTAACAACCATGCATTGTGTTCTTCTAGGCATGGGTAACTAAATCCATAACTAGGGTTGTGGGAACCATTGTGATTAACAAAGTAAAACTAGCTAAATAACAATTCTAGAATAGGTTCTTGCATGTATTGATAATTCTTTCACTTAGAAATCTTTTTAACGAGTGAACGCATTAGAACTTGCCCTATTTCTACTTGCCGGACCAAGGGGGTCGTTAATAGGAAAGATTTGTTATAGCTAGGATTACCGCGTTATGAACCTATGGGAAACACTTACACCCTAGTTTCTCTCACCACTTGATAAACACCAAAGTTTTAATCGTGCTACTTGTTTTACTTAGAAATAATTGAACACTTTTGTTTCACAAAACCCCCCCTTTAATTAACTATTTTTGCAAAGGACTTGACTAAATATACGTAATTATACATTGAAGTTAAGTCTAAACCATTTTCCTCGTGGGATCGACCCCAACATACTTATTGGGTTCTTTACTTGATACGACCGCTTATACTTCTATAAAGAAGTGTAATTTGAGCGTATCAATATCTCCATGTGGTGGTCTGGTATTGTTTGTAAAGAAAAAGAATGGGTCATTGAGAATGTGCATCGACTATCGTCACGAACATCACTATAAAGAATAAGTACCCGCTCCCTAGGATTGATGACTTGTTTGATCAACTACAAGGAGCGAGCATTTTTCCAAAGATTGACTTGAGGTCGGGTTATCATCAACTTAGAGTGAGGGAGGTTGATATTCCAAAAATGGCATTCCGAACAAGATATGGTCACTTTGAATTCCTAGTCTTGTCATTTGGTCTAACGAATGCCTCGGCGTCATTCATGAACCTTATGAATCGAGTTTTTAGAAAGTATCTTGATGTTTTTGTGATTGTCTTTATTGATGACAATTTTATACACTCTAGGAGTAAAAATGATCATTTGAGACATTTGAGAATAGTTTTGCAAGTTCTCAAGGATAACCAACTTTTTTCTAAGTTTAACAAGTGTGAGTTTTGGTTGAGATCGGTTGCCTTTCTCTGTCACATTGTCTCTAGTGAAGGGGTAGAGGTTGACCCAAGAAAGACGGAAGTGGTCAAAAGTTGTCCTAGACCATTGCGTCCTACCGACATCCAAAGTTTTCTAGGGTTGGCTGGTTACTATAGGAGGTTTGTTGAGGGATTCTCGTCTATCGCATCTCCATTAACGGCCTTAACCCAAAAGAAGTCCAAATTCAAATGGTCGAAATCATGTGAAAATAGTTTCCAATTATTGAAAGATAGACTCACCTCCTCTCAAGTATTGACTTTACAATAGGGTACCGAAGGGTTTGTGGTTTATTTTGATGCCTCCCGAGTGGGTATAAGATGTTTGCTCATGCAACATGGGAAAGTCATAGCCTATGCTTCTAGACAACTCAAGCCACATGAGAAGAATTACCATCTCATGACCTTGAGCTTGCGTCCGTGGTATTTGCATTGAAAATTTGGAGACATTATCTCTATGGGGTGCATGTTGATGTATTTACCGATCACAAGAGTCTACAATATATGTTTACCCAAAAATATTTTAAACGACGTCAAAGAAGATGGTTGGAACTTTTAAAAGACTATGACATGAGTGTCCTTTACCATCCTGGAAAAGCTAATATTGTAGCGGATTCATTGAGTAGAGTGTCCATGGGTAGTGTGACTCATGTAGTTGATGAGTAAGAAAGAGTTAGTAAAAGAGGTTCATAGGTTGGCTCGTTTGGGCGTCCGTTAGAAAACTCTCCAAATGGTGGTTTCGTGGTTCACCACAACTCCGAGTCATCTTTAGTGGCTGGAGTGAAATTCAAGCAACACCTTGATCCTCCATTTATGGAGTTGAAGGAAACAATCCTTAGTAAGTTTAATGCGTCTTTCTCTCAAGGAGAAGATGGGGTGCTTAGGCACAAAGGAAGGTTGTGTGTACCGGATGTGGATGGTTTAAGGGAATTGATCATGGAAGAGGCTCATGGCTCCAGGTATTCCATTCACCCGGGTGCTACAAAGATGTACCGCGACTTACGAGAAGCATATTGGTGGAATGGTATGAAAAGAGACATAGCAGACTTTGTTGCTAAGTGTTTGAATTGACAACAAGTAAAAGCGGAGCATTAAAGGCCAAGTGGCTTGACTCAAAATATAGATATTCCTACATGGAAATGGGAGGATATGAGCATGGACTTTGTAGTGGGGTCGCCTCGTACTAGATGATAACATGACTCGATATGGGTCATTGTGGATAGGCTAACCAAGTCCGCACATTTCCTTCCCGTCAAAGTCTGATATTCGGCATAAGATTATGATAAATTGTACATTAAAGAGATAGTGAAGTTACATGGAGCCCCTTTGTGCATCATTTCAGATAGAGGTACTCAATTTACCTCCTATTTTTGGAAATCTTTCCAAAGTGGGATTGGTACGAAGGTAAATCTTAGTACCGCTTTTCATCCCAAGACGAATGGTCAAGCGGAACACACTATTCAAACCCTTGAAGATATGTTTAGGGCTTGTGTCGTTGACTTCAAATGCAATTGGGATGACCACCTACCTTTGATAGAGTTCTCCTACGACAATAGCTACCATTCCAACATCTCTATGGCACCATTCGAGGCACTTTATGGGAAAAGGTGTAGATCTACGGTTTGGTGGTATGAGATAGGTGAGTTTGATCTACTTGGTCTCAAGTTGTCCTATGAAGCCATTGAGAAGGTTCGAGTTATAAGAGATAGACTAAAAGCATCTCAAAATCGACGGAAATCTTATGCCGACAATAGAAAGAGGGACTTTGAATTAGAAGTAGGAGATTGGGTCTATTTGAAAATTTCACCCATGAAAGGGGTGATGAGGTTTGGAAAGAAGGGGAAGCTTAGTCCTCTTATGTGGGACCTTATGAAATTTTGAAGTGAGTTGGGAGTGTTTCCTATGAGTTGAGGTTGCCAAATAAGTTGGCCATGATTCATCCGGTATTCGATGTTTCCATGCTCATGAAGTGTATAGGGGACCCAGTTTCCATACTTCCTTTTGAAGGATTAGGGGTAAAATAGGATCTTTCTTATGAAGTGGTACTGGTTGAGATCTTGGATCGTCAAGTTAAGAAATTGTGGAATAAGGAGGTCGCCTCTGTAAAAGTTCTATGGAGGAACCACCTTGTTGAGGGCGCAACATGGGAGGCTGAGGCCGACATGAAGTCCCACTATCCTCATCTTTTTCCCCTTTCTCCTAGCCAAGATTGAGGTTAGTAGTTCCCTATATGACTATTATGAATAATATTTATCTTATCATGTTTTTCTAAATATATGTGCATATTATAGTATAAATTCATGCCTAAGTTTAGTTCTTTTCTTTCCATGAAATTTGTTTATTATGTTGGCTTTGACTTAAGTTTGTTTTTTGCTATAAGTACTCATTGAAGATTATAATGAGCATCTTTGATATTGTTTTGATATGGAATCAACATTTAAACTTTTAATGTTCATATTGAGCTTATATTGAAATGGAGAAGGTAGTACCTCATTATGTGATATAAAAAGTTTAACTTTTGTTATGGTATGTGTTGATTAAGTTCCTATATGTTGATGCTATGTTATGTGTTGAAAGGAATTAAGATTTACTCTTATGATTTGTGACTCATTATGATATTGTTGGTTGGTTGGCTGCTAGTCTTGAGTCTTGTCTTCCTATAAAAAGGTTTAGAGTGTCATTCATGGACGAATGTTCCTACGGGGGGGAGTATTGACGCACACAGAAATTCTATGACTTATACTAGAGCCTTATGTGTTGAGTAATCATGTTTTTAGACCTAAATAAGTATAAATAACTTGGTTGAGAAGTATTGGAGCCATAGCATTAAAGAAAAGTCTTAACGTCCGGTAACTAGCGAAATTTAACTAGTTGACGTCCTTAGGTTTTGTGAAGGTTTTGGAGGGTCATATGCAGTCCAAAATTTGTAAAATGACTTAAATAGGTAAAACCTAGTATATAGGGTGAGAACGTTCAGGTTAGACTCCCCAAGGATCGCCCGAGGGGTCCACGAAGGGACCCCACATTGGACCAAGCAAGCTGCCAAGAGGCAGCAACATTTTGTTCTTGGAGGTAACAAGTCCGCATCGCGGACTTGTTTCACCCAAGTTCAAAAGTGCTCACGTTGCGGACTCCAATGTCTCAAAAATTATTTTTGGAAATCGTGCGGGAACAGCTCCGCGACGCAGACTTGTTCCCTGACAAAAAACCTTAAAATAGAATTCGAGTTTGACTTCATTAAATGGTTAATATAAGTGAGGGATGTTTTAGGTATTTTTGGGGAGGGTTATACATTGATTTTCCTTCAGTTTTCCCTCACCATCTCTCACCCAAATTAAAACCCCAAAACAAATCCCAAAAGCTCGCCCTTCTCTCTACATTCTCTCTCTACTCATCCCCCATTGAAGAATCTTTGAAGTTTGAAGAAGAAGACCGAATCCCTCAATTTTCTACCTAATTTCATGGTGATTCATCTTTACGGTATGGTTTCTTTTACTCTTGGGATCCTTTTCCCCAAGAGGTCCCTCCAAAAGATGATTTCTAAATCCCCCAAAATCTATATTTTCTTCTACACATGGGTCTTCTTTGAAAATCAAAATTATGAATCAATTGTGGTTAGTTATGATGAATTAATTTTGTTTAAGTATATATTGATAGTTAATTGATGATTTCCTATGATATTTCCCTATACCCATGTCCTTTCCCCAATTTCATGAAAACCTTGAATTGATATGGTGAATTGTGAAGATTATGATATGTAGATTGACTACATTGTTGTTAATTATGTAATTGCTTATTGAATTTACCTTGTCTATGTAATTGGTTATGTATTATTGGTAATGGAAGTATGAAGGTTCTTGGAAGGACAATGAGATATGTTGATTGGTTCTTCTTGGATTCAATTATGAATTATGAGTTACTTAGATAGTAATGCTTCTAGGTCTAATGTGTGGTTGTGATGTTGATGCTAAGTATTCCTCATCCCTAACCATAAGATATTGAATTAGACATGAGTTATGTATGAATGTTATGATACGATTATTGTATGATTGAATGTAGTTCTTATGATTACAATAAAGTGTTAAGTGAAAGGTTTATTCACTTATGAAGTTGTGTCTAAACTGAAAAGATTGTTCTCATTTGTGATGACCTCTGATCTATATATGATAGGATGTTTTCATATGGGTCTAGAAGAGACTAATGTGAACTTTTATGATGAGATAATATGATTACTAAAGGGAATAAATGCTTATCACCAAAAGGTCATGTAAATGAGATTGAGGTCTCACGTTTAGTAAGTCCAGCCTCCCACATGGGTTTACTCACGTTAGTAAGTCCGGATTCCCTAATTATGTGTTGTATCATGAGATGGAAACCTCCACCTTAGAAAGTCAAGGTTTCTAGCAACAATCTCCTTGACCCTTAACTATGTGCCCACATAGGACTCTAGCTTAGTGGATCCACTTAGATAGCTACGTACGAATGGTTACACCTTAGGCAAGTGTTAACCCTCTCTTTTCAGTGTGGGAGTAGAACACCGGATTCCATGTAGCTCACATGGTCTCATGTCGGTTATTGCACTTTCTCCCTAACATAAAAGTTAATGAATAAGTTAAGTATGTGAACTCTTATTATGATTGTATTGAAGGATTCTACATAGGGTAAGGGAGGGTATTACACTTCTCTTACTCATTGCACATGTGCGGTCCTAAAGGATGATTCTAGTAGTGTTCTTTTTATGATTATGACGATGATTATGATTATGTTGATAATCTATGACTAGTATTCGTGTATTTAGTCATGTTATGATGAATTATGAGAATATGTTGTAAGTATGAAGTGGGTTTCTTAATGTGATATTGAGCTTTGGATAGGATTATGGGGTTCTATCTTTGGCATTGCAGAAGTATTGCTTAGGTGATCTATGTTTGGGGTTACTATTATGTTGAATTGACTTGTCATGTTTCTTTATATGCATGTTGAGTTAAATTGATAGAAAGCATGATTTTGACTAAATTGCCCTTTTCTCATGCATTGCCGATTTTGTGCATACGAGTCATACTTAGTACATGTGGTTTGTACTAACCCATATTTTCTCCCTTATTCCCAAACATTTTAGGTTCGGGCCATTGAGGAGATTCGTGGTCATTGAAGAATAAGACTTGTCTCTTTCCTAAGTCAATTGGTGAGTCCTCTTAAGTTCTGAGGATAGAGCCACTCATCAAGCGTTATTATTTTTGTCTATGTTTGAGACAATTATTCCATTCCCATGTTGAGTATTCATTGTAGCCTATATGGCATATTGTAATAGACTAAGGTCTATGCCCAAACTATTGTTATTCACTTTATAGATGGTTTAATGTAAGACAAATTGTTAGCCTAAATTCCTATATGTTGTATGTTGTTTATGCGAGAAACCTATGTATGCTTCCTATGTAGAGATCTATGTAAACCTCCTTGCTATATAAGCAAAAGTTTTAATTTTTCCGCGTTTTTGACCTATGATATGTTATGACAAATGCTAAGAGGTTTGTCTTAGTCCTCTTCGAGGACGACGACGCCGGTTACACCTAAGGGTACTTTGGGTCCTAACATCTTGGCTCTCCTCCCTTGTGCTAAATTTGTCAACACACGGCATATGTATTTGGGAAACCGCCCAGATAGTTTACTTTTGCTGAACTGGAGCTTGCAACAGGAGGAATTTCAAAGGCAATTTTTTTTGGCCAAGGGAGGATATTCATTTATGAATTGAACAAGAATGGAGAAAACTCTGAAATGTATATACTTAAGTGTGGTACAGGTATGCTCTAGTTTTTTTTTAATAGATTTTTGGTGTATTTAGAAGTTTGAAGTAATATCCTTGATATTAAGTTATTTGAAAGATTCTTCCATAACTATTTTCCTCTGGTTGGCTGATTTGTTGCACACACTAATTGTTGATTTTGAAGTGTCAGATTGCTGTGTTTGCAACTTGGGTATAACTATGCTATAATTCATGTAAAAGTATAACTATGATATAGCTCTTTTATAACTTTTTGGTGTATTTACAAGATTGAAGTAATTTACTTGATATTAAATCATCTGAAAGGCTCTTCCATAAGTGTATCCTCTGGTTAGCTGCTTTGTTGCAGACATTAATTGCTAATTTTGAAGTTTCAGATTACTGTGTTTATGACTTGAGACAAATATCTTGCTCTTGCAAAATGCATAGCCAACTAAGAAGTTCTTGTTGCCGATATACTATATCTACTATACTGTTAATGTATATAAGTTGAAACCTTATAAGTTTTGTGTTACATTTTCCTTTGTTTTATTCCAGATGGTGGGTAATAATGTATGGGATATTACTGGAATAATCTCAGATTTATTCGATTTCTATGCTGACTAATCATGTGCTGCACTCTTTGTTGCATCCATTTCATTCTTTGGTAGCATTCAAAATTACTCAACTGTGTTTTATCCTCTAATTATCAGCTGAATGAGAATTGTTGTTTTCTTGATAAAAATGCTTTTTGCAACTGATATATTTGAGATAAAAAAATGTGAGTGAGATTAAACCATCTTTGAAGAGCCAACTTCTCATCTCCATTGTTCTGACGACTGTTGGAATTGCTTTTGTCAGTTTCTTTGCTTTGCCATCAGACTTCACTGTATATTTTCCGTTTTGAATCTGATAAACTGGTGAAGAGCTGGTATTCTTCTTCTTACTTTACATTTTCTGCATAGTTCTACCTCTTATCTTATAGCTGACACAAGGAAATCAGTAGCTAATCAATTAAGGAAGCCAGGAACTATTCAAATTCTGTATTTGTTTGAAGAAATTTCATTAAATATATATAGATTATTACTTTAGCTTAATTTCAAATTCTGGTTTCGCCTATGCTAATATGGTACGAGCTTTAGCATATATGTATAATCCGAGAAGTGTAAAACGTAGTTGTGGATGTTCTGTGTCAATTCAAGATTTGAAATTTATGAAATGTTCTACCGATCTCAACTTAATTAAACTGTGATACTCACACTTTGTCTCTTTACAAACTCATAATCTTAATTCTTGCTTACTGATTAGAATTGAACAAGAACTTAGGTTTATAGACGGTTTACTAATTAAGTTGGTCTTATATCAAATTGTCGCATTACAACAACAAAATATGGTTGCTTATTTCAAAACAAAGTTTCTTTGTGAGCTATTCAATTTAGGAAGTCTTTCCATGTACAATAACTTAATAATATTGCTAAAGAATGACTTTTCCTTTCTCCTCGCCTTCACTCAGAAAAAGACCATTTATGAAATCTTGTTACATAAATGCTATATAAGACCTAAGTTATGTTACATGGACAGTGAAATACTGCCATGAAGACAAAGACTTAATGCTTTGTGTGAGCCATTTGTAATGACATGAATATAAAATACATTATATAATTTCCAGTGGACATCCACACTTTGAACTATTTAAATGACGTGTTATGAAACTATTAGAGTCCACTGCAGATCCTTAATAAATGGTAACACCTCCTTGGCACACTAAATCAATCATTTACGTAACAGAGAATGGTTTAGTTTACCTACAGAGGTTCCATTACTTATCATCAATATCAGGTCTTACCAAAAGAAATGTAAAGAAAACATTTGGTAGTAAAACTCTTTTCATTTGATGTCATTGTGTCTTTGCTCTTGTGCATAAGCTCTTAAATATTTTTTACCTCAACCATTAACTTAATAGTTGGCTAAAGAAAATAATCGTTTAAACTTTATTACAAATGTTTTTATTAAAAATAACCTTAGTATTATGTTGGCTCTATTGTTATTCCATAGTGTTTCATGTCGTTGTGCCTTCTCTCTTCTACTCGATTAACAAAGTCATCCAAATAACTTATGCCTTTTACCATTATATCATTAAATTTGTGTTTTAATTATCTACAGGTAAAAAAAAGAGGCTGCTTCAACTTTCATAACTGATGGATTCAAAAGAACCGGACAAATATCTACACGAAGTAAAAATAAAGTTCGTGGCATGGCGCAACTTAAATGCCGTAATACATATAGCCAAATATATTCTAATAGAAGAGAAGAGTTATTGCTAGCACGACGTCTGAAAAAAACCAAATCAGCAAAACATGTGATCCTTCAAAATTCAACACTTGCTGTCACAAAGCAACCAACATCATCTTTGTGCAGAACACGAGTCCCAAAATAGGCTGTTGTTACCATACGGGAGCCACTTCCATTTGTTCAAAAGATATTCAGATACTCCAAATCTGTTTGTATTATGCACCTGTCAATTCTTGATTTGAAACTTTAATCATCGTAAATACTCTTTTGTCCCAACTGTTCATCCTCACTTATTTGTAGGCACATAAGACAATAGCATAGAAAAAGGAAAGGATTTATGCACGCCCTTTGTGATTAATGAAACAGGTAACTTTGTCTTTACATAATATTTTCCGAATGTGACATATTATCTATATGCTATTATAACCTAAAACTATTTGCATATAAGGAGGCGTGATCTTAGGCATATAAAATATGCCTAAGTTATCAATTTTTGTCCATGAATTGATTAGTTTAAAGAATTATCTTTAGTTATTGGCTTGATTTGTGGTGTAACTTGTTATGATTGTACACTTACACACATAATTAGTTGTTTCAGGAACTCTCAAAGGAATTGGGGTTGAAATGAAGGAAGAAGGAACAAAGACATACAAGAAAAAGACTTAAAAGGCAAAAATCAACAGTGCCTGGTGTGCTGTTGAGCGCACCGCGCCAATGCCCGAAGGACAGACTCCTGTTTGTGGCGTATTAAGAGGTGCGACGCGCCAAGGCTTAGTATACCTAATTGCTTTATTATACCTTTTATTTCTGAAAATTAATCATTAGATGTCTTATTTAGACTAACTTATCCATATCTACATACATTCTCTTCTAATGTATCTTCTTTGACCTCTCATGTAATTTTGACGACAAAAAATAACTTTGTCGATGAAATGAATGATATAATAATAATTCAATTTCCTTGTGATCCTAAAACATATGTTTCATTTGATGAGACTATTGAAGCAAATGATCAAAGTGAGCATGAGGACTTTCTGTACACCCTACATCAAGTTGGTTTGCCTCACCCACAAATAGACATTAAAAAAAATTGCCGATTCATGTTTCAGAAATCTAAATCATTGTGAGGGCTTATGTAATGGTGCTAGACTTATATGTGATGATCTTCAAAAAAAAATTATTAGTGCAATAATTGCAACTGGATATTTCAAAAAATAAGCATGTATTTATTCCAAGAATACCATTATTATCATGTGCAGATGAAAAATTGCATGTTCCCTTTAAATGGACATAATATCCTTTACGTTTATGTTTTGCTACGACAATAAATAAAGCTCAAGGTCAGACTTTGACTTTATTGGAATTTATTTCTAAGAACCTGTTTTCTCGCATGAACATTTGTATGTGGCTTTATCAAAAGCAAGAAGTTCCAATTGTATAAAAATATTAATTCGCCCACCAAAATCAGATGATAACGATGATCATTCGACATGTAACGTAGTCTAAAACAAAAAAATTCCAAAAAAAAATTCACATAAAAGCAACCTTGAATGCCCTAAATCCTTCTGATTGTGCCTCCTCCATCTGAAAAGCCTACCTTCAGACTCGACAAAGTCCTACAGTTCAATCCACCATTATGATGCAGGTGTTTTACTTTTACTTGTATAAATTATAATCTTATTCTTTTTTTGCACATAATTTACACTACAAAGAAAACATTTAAACTTCAGTTTATTTATGCTTTTAAGTCTGTGTCAGCCTTTGGAAGCATAAACTTTGAGGTGCTTCAGAAGATCAATGAAGAATTAGGTTCCTTTTTAAAGCAGTCTCAGCTATTCATTTCAATCTCACAAGGACCAGTTATTTTTCGTAGGAAGAGCTAGCTTGTGACAACTAGCTGTGATGTGTTGTGTACTGTCTTAAGTTTAAACATCTAGAATTGTGTGAGGTGATAATATTGGGTTTACATACTTATGGAAGTTGTGCAATGATGACTATGGTATTGCGTGCATTCAATTGTTCAACGATAACAGATTGGGCATTACTAATTGAAGATAATTTTGATGGATGAAATGTCACATCTGAATTCCAAACTTGAATATATAATGTGTTGATTATACCTTATTTATCGACATTAAATCAGGGATCTCCCCCAATATCACGGTCATTAGCTTGAAATTAGTAGATAATTAGGACTCTATTACTTGTATGAATATCTTGTAAATACTACAGTTTTATGATTCAATAAATAGATGACAATTCTTTTATCTCTAATTGTTTTGGATATCTATAGTTCTTCAAATTGGTATTAAGAGCCCTGTTTTTTTTCCAGATCCTCACAACTTAGTTTTTTTGTTTTCCAGTAAACTGTTTTGGTTCAACTTTGTTCAAATTCTCAACCAATATCCATCATTCCTATAGTCATCTATGAATCTATTCCTTGATTGATCCCTTCGATTTCTATTTTCTTTTATGAATTATGATGGATTCATGAGATACCTTGTCAACTAAATTTGATTGGCATAACTATCCGATTTGGATGTTCCAGTTCAAAGCCTTCATTAGAGGCAAAGGCCTCCTTGGTATTATGTATGGCTCAAAGGTTGTACCCACAGAAGACAAAGAAAAATAGGCTTGGGAGGATCACAATGGCAAAATTATCACATGTCTTGTCAATTCCGTCTCTGTTGATGTCACAACCAGAGAGCACCTGCTAGTCGTAACCGGCGTCTTCGTCCTCGAAGAGGTCTTAGACAATCACTTTGCATACATCATTGCATCATAGATAGAATAAAAAGCGTAAAAATTAAAACTTTTCATTTGAAGTTCAACTTCACTTCACATATATAAAAATAGAATCTATACTTGTCTTATATTACCATCTAAACATAAGAGTATGAGATTTGGGACTTAGCCGTTACATCAACAATAATTCTTACAATAGAAATTACAATATAGTCTTTGAATAAAGAAAATGAAACTAGAATTAAGCATCTCCATCCTCGGACTTGAGGACTCACCAACTTGGAGATATCAATCAAAGTTTCTTCAAGAACGGACTAGAATCACCTCAATGGCCCGAACCTACACTTAGTGTAGAAAATAGGAGAAATATGGATTAGTACAAACTACATGTACTAAGTATGGAAACATATGCAAGTAAAACATTTGAAATCATGAAAAAGGACATTTGTTTATAAGCATGCTAAGTTCACTTTAAAAGCATTTATGCACAACCCAATAACATATACAAGTGCATATCACAACAACAATAACAAACCATATTCATATTTAGTTCAAGAGTAACATCATAATAAATCCATAGTCAATATTTCGTATTTAGATTTCATTTCATCAATACATCACAAGATCTTACTCATAACCCCAATCCAATTCTACTAGTGCAATGTGTATGTGAAGCCCCATAACCCCACATAAACCAAGTAAACTAATGAAGAGAACATAAGCATTGTCTTTTAACTCATACATCTTCATAACAAGTGTAGTCAATAACATGCATAACAATATAGACCAACATCATGTATATCAAGTGAAACCATCATCATATGAAGCCAACATCATACATTTCATATATACATAATGAACCAATCCAAGAATTCCCCTCAAGGTCCACTTGTGCAATGTATAAGTAAAGTCTCATACCCTTACCTACTCCTAGTAACACCTCTTAAGTAGTCCTAGTTAGTGTTCATCTTCTTACTTTCATTAATTCATTTCAACATTCAGGAAACATCGGCATAACCAACATAGACCATGTGAGCTAACATGGAATCCGGTATCATCCCTTCACACCGAAAGAAGGGTGTCCTACTTGCCAAGGTAGAGCATATACATTTAATTAACAATATACGTGGATCCACTAGCTAAGGGTCCTATAAGGAAACATAGTTAAGGAACTAGGAGGTTGTTACTAGAAACCCTCTTTATGGTAACTAGCATTGTAGTTTCCACCTCATGAGAGAACATAGTGTGAACCTCCCTTTCTTTGTCAAGGAACATCTCGATGTCAAGTTCACTCGGTGCTAAGCTAAATAACCTTTTTTGAAGTATCTATAAGTCATCAATAACATTAATTCATAACATAGGTCTTAGGAGTTTAACCCCTCATATGACATGTTCATAGATCATAGGTTTTAGGATGAGAAAGTACTTTCATCACAACCCAACTTTAAATAAAAACAGTACATCATAGCATAGTCGTAAGATGTACATGAGTATTACCTTCAACCCCTCATGATAGCACACCTATCATCATTTCACAACCATCATATTCATAGCATGATCATACATTTATAACTTCATCATCATTATTATACATTCATAACATCATCATCCATACTCCAATTAACCAACATTACAAAAGATAAGCCAACAATAATACAATAGCATGTTCATGATCTTAAAGATCTTACCAACGGCCTCCAAGAACCCTTTCAAGGCTTCACCCCCATATCCATGACATTTACCCATGAAATCAATTATCATCATCATATAATAATCAATTATACAAGAACATACTTAATTACACCACCTTTAATCATTAATTAACATAATACAAGAGGTAGGGTTAAGAGAAGAGGGACATTAATGTGTTCTTAAAGAATTAGATCAAAACCCAAACAATACATAATATAAGGCAGTCCATGATGTAATAACACAATTTAACACTAATATAACAATTGATATATTCATCATCTTGAACCAATTCACTACACAAGATCCAAGATTTATAATATTGGGAAGAACATGGGTCCAAAGGAATTTAAAGTGAACAACAACAATTACCCATCATTATACGCCTAAATAACTCTAAGTGATAATAATTCATCATAATTGATCCATAATTTTGGTTTTAAAAGAAGACCTATGTGTAGATTAAACCCCTTGATTTTAGGGGATTATCAAAACATCTTTGAAGGGACCTCTTGGAAAAAGGATTGTCAAGAGTGAAAGAATCCATACCTTAATGAAGACGTAGCCACGAAATTGACTAGAATACTTGGAGAATTGATCTTCTTCTTGAAGCTTCAGTGTTCTTCAATAGAGGTTTAGGTACAGAGAAAATTTAGAGAGAAGTGAGAGCAATTAGGTTTTCAATTTGGGGATTTGTTTTGTATGTCTAAAATTGGGGTAAAACTGACTTAAAATCAATATATGCCCATCCACTAAAATATCCAAAACACCCCTCACTTAGTTGGACCTCTTAATTAAGTTAAACTTGACATTGATTTTCCAAATTTTCATCGCGGTACAAGTCTGCGTCGCGGAGGTGTTCCCCCAAGTTTTTGTAAAGTCATTTTGGGACAAAGGAGTCCCCGAAAACATTCATGATGCATACCAACATTCTGGCCCATGGTGGATCTAGTCCCCGACGCAGACATGCTCCCTCCATGCACAATGCTCGCTGCCTTGGGCAGCTTGTTGCCCAAATGTTTGGGTCCTCCTCAAGGACCCCTAGGGTGGACCTTTGGCGGTTTCACCTAGACGTTTTGATCCTAAAACCATTATTTTACTCATTTAATGTATTTTACAAGTTTTACCCTTCATACGACACTCTCAAACCTTCACAAAACATAATGACACCAACTAGTTCAATTTCACTAGTTTCCAGACGTCATGGTCATTCCTTGACCATTAGGCTCGAATTCTTCCAAATAAAGTTTATTACATTTGTTTAGGTCTGGGAACACCATTTTAGTCATCGTCCTCTAGTCACACTTTAAATATCTTTTGGAATTTACAACTCAAAACTGGCAGCCCAACTAATACATGTATATAATGATAATTCCATAAAAAAGAGAAAACATTTACTCCATTCTCTAACACACAATACAATATTAAGAAGTACAGATTATATAAACTACTAATTATGCACACATTTTATCATTTCGCATTATGCAAGGAGGAATCTTGTTCTCCTTGTCATATAGACAACATATTCAACAAAACTCCAATACAACATTTCATCACTTCATACTTGAGCAATTTGACAACAAGAAATATCACATAACTCAACTTTACCATCCATATAACCGAGTGTTATCAAGTATGAAGAACATATAATTCAAGACACATATGAAACATGAATTCTCACAAAAACATGCATAATAAAGGGAAATAATGGAAGTTCAAATACACTTATGACCCTTCATAAACACAAACTAGGAGGGATTACTAACCTCAACCTTGAATAGAAGAGGAAGGAAAAAGATGATGATATCGGGACATCATATCGGCCTCGGCCTCCAAAGTAGCATTTTCCACAAGATGATTCTTTCAAAGAACCTTTATAGAAGCTACTTCTTTATTCCTCAACTTTTCACATACCGGTCTAAAATCGCAACTAGTACCTCTTAATAGGAAAGGTTAGCATCAACCTCTAAAACTTCTAGAGGAAGGATAGACATCGGATCGCCTATGCACTTTTTGAGCATTGATACATGCAACACCAGATGCACCGGAGCCAACACAATAGGTAATTTCAACTCAAAGGCAACACTTTCGATGCGTTTCAAAATCTCATATGTCGCCACATACTGGGGACTAAGTTTCTCCTTTTTACCAAACCTCATCACCCCTTTCATGGTGATATCTTCAAATAGACCAAGTGTGACACCTCTAAAATGACTTTGGTGAAAATAGAGCCTAAAATGTTGGTAATGAGGGCTTAAGGTACTAAAATGGTTTATAATTTGGTAATGAGAGAGTATCTAAGATTTTAGGTGAATTGGAAGTCAAACATCAAGGGACGAACAAGACGTTTGACGACTAGTCACCTATGTGCCTCATATGTTTAAATGTGATTATATGTGTGTGTAATGAGCTTATGAAGTCCTTATATGATTAATAATAGTGTTTATAAGCAGTGTGTCAAGTTTTATGAAGTTTGGAGGTCAAACGTTCAAGAACATCCATGACGTTTGAAAGGTCTGCCTTGAAATGACCTTGTGTGTCTTAGCATGTTTCGTCAAGTTTTATGTGTTCGTTTTAGATGAAATTGATGTGAGAGGTCCTAAACTTGTACACGATCATATTCGTGTTTGAAACATCCGGGAAAACATCCCCAAGGATTAATCAAGGGTCCTTGAGGAAGGACCGATGTTGGTGGCCTAAACTGCCAAAATCAGTCCCACCTACGGATGGCAATCGACGGCCTATAGCCTTGTAGCCGCCCCGTAGGAGTAGGTCGTTGGTTATGACTTAGGAGTGGGAGGAAGATCTTCCAAGGACCAGCCTCTGACCCAAACCACGGACCATAAGGACGGTCCATTGGTTGGGAAACGGCCCGTCGATGGCCAGGCGTAGGTGAAGCCTGTAACCTGCGCAACTTACTGTTAAATGCAAGGGTAAATTGGTAAATTCACCCCTCGTCCAATAAATTTTTGGGCGGTTAATTAGGGGTATTTTGGGTATTCTAAATGGGTTTATAAGTCCTAAACACCTAGATGAATTCATTCTTCCAAATCAAAATCTAAATTCTCTAAGAATTTCTTTAGAACTCCATTAGAGCCAAAACTCAAGGAAGAGATTGGATTGGAGTTTGGATTGGTGATTCTTCATCAATTTTGTGTATTAAAATCAATGAGGTATGGTTTCTTCATCCTTGAAACTCTATTCATCAAGGATCCAAACTTCAAAGTGATTTCTATAGTTTTCTAAAGATGAACTTGTCCAATTTTTTGATCTAGCCATGGGTTATTGTATAAAACGTTTTGAATTATTGAATATTGATTGAATTGATGTTAATTAGAATTAACCTAAAATCTTCATGAACCCATGCAAACCATAATCTCTTCAAATTGTCTATATTATGGATGTTATGATCTTGTATTAATGCTTATGAATTCTAGTTTAGTTTTCTTTGGGCTATTGAATGATGTAAAAATTGTATTGAATTGATGTATAGGCTGTCTTAGATTGAAAAATCTATATTGAAATGAATTAGATTCATTGAGTACTGTGATTTTTGTAATGAATTGATGATGATGACAATGGGTAAGTGCCTATAGGTATTGTATTGAATGATTTAGCTATGGATTGAAGTGGTGAGAATGGATTGGTGGTACGCAGCCCTAATTTTTTTCATATTATGTAATGTAGGTCTTGAATTATGTTGTGATTGGAATGGTCCACTTATGGTGGCGGTGTTATGTGTTATAATTGTGAGTTGTGTGTCCTCATTGGCGCTACTTTATGTATTATGATAATCATGGCCTTGTAGGCACTACTTGATATATTATGATGATTGATGTAGTTAACTTATGTGAAGTATGATCATATCTATCTACTTGTGATTAAGGTGATAGCATGTGTTCTTCTATTGATGTGGTTAGGTGATCATGTTAGACTATGACTATGTCCTTATGTGTGTAGTCTTATAGTTGATGCATGATTTTTCATACTTGGTTATATGCGTCTTATGATGACTATATTGATGGTTCTATAGTAGTATATAGGATGACCTATAGTAGACTTTGTTGTGCCTATGTGCTTCTTTAGTGATATGCTATATGTGATAAAGTGAAGTATTGCTATGTCTTGTTTTGGTTGACTTGTGTCCCTTACTTGATACATGTACATTGTGAATATGAGATTCTTGACATAGGATGCTAAAGCCTCTTAGTCTTGTATGTATGAAGTACATGTGGCCTTGAACATAGTGAGAGGGTCAAATTATGTGGAATCCTCAACTTAGTTGAGAGGTTATGATATCCTTGAAGTCGAAAGTCATAATGGTATCTTTCTTGTGTGAATGGTGGACTTAAGGTTGGTTGGCTGGAACGTCATGAAATCCTCCTTAGGAAAATCATTAAGCTATCCTCTTAACCATTGTAAGGCAACCCTAGGGGACCTCTTTGGTAAGGTGAACGTGATTGGGTTATGAACTAAATGTGGAACCTCTTCATGTGATCCTTTATGTGAATTACTCTATGAGAACAAAGGCTAGAACCGAGTGAGTATGTTTTGGGAAGTATCTCTAGTTAAGAATGATTCTAGGATGCGAAGAAACCCTTCATATTCCTTAACCATGTGCCTACATGGGATGTGTCCAAGTTCTACCTTGGCAAGCAGAACACCCTTATCGGAGTAGGTTACGACTTCGGATTCCATGATTAGCTACTATGGTCTATGTCGGTTATTGCCTATTGTCATTATATGGGATACCTACTAGTGTTTGAGAAATCTATGAAGTTTAGGTGGTGGTATGGGACACTACCTAGACATTGCACCTGTAGGCTTTGAAGATGTTAGTTAGTGAGTCCCTAGATCTTCTCCAAGACCATTACTTTAATGTTCTTGTGTGATGAATTTCTCTTAATGAACTAACGAAGTAATGAATTAAGTAAGAAAGTATGTAAATGAATGAGTACCTAGTCTAGAGTGACTTTAAGGATTGCCTAGTTAAAGTGAGAAGGGGGCAAAAATGATGGTCTCTTCATGTCTTATCTAGGGGAGTCTTAAGAATGACTATAGTTAGGAAAGTTGGTTGATAAGTTAGGCATGATCAAAACTTAGGAAGTCTTAAGGGTTTTTAGGTAATCTTGGAGAGGGTGTATGAGTGTTCTCTTCTAGAATTACTTAAGTAAGTCTTTTGATAACCTTGGTGAGGAGAATGTCATATTATATGTTATGTGTTTTGGTGTCTTGTAAGTGTATTCATCTCATCATAGGTAGTCCTAAGAATCATTTAGGTGTGCTTCGAGAGGGTGTATGGACGGTCTCTCTTTGTCTTACTTAAGTGAGTCTTAGGATAGCTCTTAGTGAGAAGATTGCATGATAAAAGGAGTTCACTGTAATGCTAAATGAGTTCACTGTGAAGCTTGAATTAATTCACTGTAACTTTGCATGGTTTACTGTAATATTTCTTAAATGTGGTAAAATACTTATGTGATGTCTTATGTGTTTCTAAGGTATTAAATTTTGCTCTTATGCTTATACTATGATGTTTTAATAAAAAAGAGCATATTTCCATTAAATGTCTGTTATCATGATTTTTATGCATTAAGCCGTACTTAGTACATGTGTTTGTACTAATTTCATATCTTTATCTATCTCTAAAGTGATTCATAGATGAAGGTGTTTCTGGGAGCGAAGCTTGGATTATAGGATCTTTCAAGCAAGTTTGAAGTATGTCCTCATTTGACTCGAGGGCATAGATGTCTTTAGAGTTCTTTTATTAAAGCATTGTAATAGACTGAATAGTACTATATTTTGATTGTATGGGCCGTGTCCCAAGTATATTTCGAGTCTAAGATACGATGACATGAGAATTAGTATTTCCTTTGGTTTATATAAAAGATATTTTGAAAGACTATTCGAATGTTTGTGAAAAGTTTTAATTCCGCACTACTTTGCATATATGTATATGCGATGAATTATGCGAAAGGGCTTGTACAAGACCTCTGAGAGGTCAAGTACGCTGGTTGCACTCCGAGAGTGCCATATTTTCTAGGGTATGCTCTCGGGATGTGACACCAAGTCGCCTACCATAAACTCAAGGTCCCTCCTTCTATTGTCGGCATAAGATTTTAGCCGACTTTGGGCCGTCTTAAATATATCCCTTATGAGTCAGACTTTATCCATAGTCTCATAAATTTCTTTGGGATCTATTAGAGATAACTCACCTACCTCAAACCACCCAATCAGAGATCTACATCTTCTCTCATAAAGGGCCTCAAAGGGTGGCATGGCGATACTTGAGTGATAGCTATTATTGTAGGCCAATTCAATCAATGGTAGATGGTCATCTCAATTACCCTTGAAGTCAATGACACATGCCCTCAACATATCTTCTAAAGTTTGGATGGTTCGTTCCGCCAAACCATCTGTTTGTTGATGAAATGAGGTCTAAGTTTCACCTTGGTACCAAGAGCACTTTGGAATTGCTTTCCAAAAATGAGAAGTAAGATGAGTACCCCTATCCGAAATGACAGACAAAGGAAATCCATGAATTCTCACAATCTCCTTAAGATACATTTATCATATTCTACAGCCGAATAAGTAGCTTTGACGGGAATAAAATGTGCTGATTTGGTCAACCTAGAAACAATAACCCAAATCGAATCATATTGCCTTCGTATGCAAGGAAAACCCACACAAAAATCCATATTAACATCTTCCCAGTTCCAATGAGGGATAGCTATATCTTGACTTAAACCTCCTGGTCTTTGATATTCGGCCTTGACTTGTTGACAATTCGGATAGAATGGAATAACGGGAAATATGAGCCTCTACCAAAATTTGTCTTTTTAAGTCATAAATATCTGGAACGCACAACCTAACTTGATATGCAAATACCCTATCCCCCCATTGGGAGAATGACTCATTAGATTTACCAAGAACCGATTCCTTCAACTCCACTAATAGAGGATAAAGATGTTGCTTAGGTTTCACCTCAGCCACTAACGATGATTCAGAGCTAGGATGAACGATGAAACCCCCTTTTGGAGAATCTTCAAGTCGAACACCCAACTAGGCCAATCTATGCACATCGTTTACTAACTCCTTCATACTATCAACCACATAGGCTACACTAGCCATAGACATCCAACTCAATGCATCTGCAACCACATTGGATTTTTTGGGGTGGTAAAGGACACTCATATCATAATCTTTCAAAAGCTCTAACCACCTTCTTTGTCTGAGATTTAACTCTTTTTAGGTGAAAACATATTGTAGACTTTTATGATTGGTGAAGACATCTACCTGCACTCCATGTAAATAGTGTCTCCATATTTTCAAATCAAACACTACGACCGCTAGTTCATGATCATAGGTTGGATAGTTATTCTCACGTACCTGTAATTGCCTAGAGGCATATGCTATCACCTTACCATGTTGCATGAGTACATAACCGCAACCTACTCGAAAAGCGTCACAATAATCAACAAACGCTTCGATACCCTCTGATAAAGTCAAAATTGAAGCGGAGGTAAGCTTATCTTTCAACTTTTAGAAGCCCTTCTCACAAGCTACCGTCCATTCAAACTTAACTTTATCTTGGGTTAGGGTAGTCAAGGGAAAAGCGATAGATGCAAATCCATCAACAAATATCCTATAATACCCGACTAAACCCAAGAAGCTTTGAATATCAGTGGGAGTTAGAGGTATAGAAAAATTATTAACCACCTATTTTTCTTTGGATCAATCTCAATATCTGCACCACATATAATGTGACAAAGAAAATCCACTGATCTTAGCCAAAATTTACACTTACTATATTTAGCAAAGAGATGATTCTCCTTGAGGACTTGCAATACTATCCTCAAATGACTTATGTGTTCATCCTCAATCTTGGAATATACCAAGAAATCATCAATAAAGACAATTACAAATGAATCAAGATAATTCTGGAACACCGTATTCATAAGGTCCATAAAATTCGTTGGGGCATTAGTTAGACCAAAGGATATAACTAGGAACTCATAATGACCATATCTTTTTTAGAAGGCCATTTTAGGAATGTCCACTCCTCTAACTCTAAGTTGGTGATGCCCCGACCTCAAATCAATCTTCGAAAAGTAACTCGCCCCTTGGGGTTGGTCAAGCAAATCACAATTCTAGGGAAAGGATACTTATTCTATATAGTGACTTTGTTTAGTTGTCGATCGTCAATACACATTCTAAGAGACACATCATTATTTTTCACAAATAATATCGGATTGCCCCATAGAGATATGCTTGGTTGTTTAAAACCCTTGTATAACAAATCCTTGAGTTGAGCTTTTAACTCTTTCAACTCAGCCGGAGCCATATGGTAAGGAGGAATTGATATGGGTTGAGTATTCGACATCAAATCTCTGCAGAAATCTATTGCCCCTTTGGGAGGACCCGGTAAGTCATCGGGAAAGACTATATATTACAACTCTGAAAATGAACTAGGATGATCTAGAGCCTCACTTGTAGTATGAGTTAGTAATGTGTTAAAATGATGAATTTTGACTTAGAAAGTCTAGTTTGAAGAGTTTTGAGGTTAAACATCAAGGGACGATCATGACGTTCAGAGACTAGTCTTATGAGTTTATATATCTATTTGGTCTATTGTGGTTTCATGGCTTATTTGAATGAGTTTAGTGAGTCAATGTCATGGAATGTTTTGGACTCAATGTGGAAAGACCCTTTTTGATGATGGCTTAAGGTTCTTGGGCTTGTGCCAAGCCAAGGGAGGAAGGGCCTTAACCAAAGGCCAAGGCTTCCAACCTTTGCTAAACACTGCCTCAAGGCTCAACGAGCCACTTCATGGTCATTGGTCTTGACCACGGCTTTTGAAGATGGTCATGAAGATGCCTTGGTGGCAAGTGAGGCAAGTCATTTTGGCCTATCCAATGCCCCAACTTTCACGGACCACTTCACGGTCAGTGGTCTTGACCACTGCTCGTGTAGGAGGTCGTGAAGGTGCCTTAGTTTTATGAGGCTTGGCAAGGAAAATTAAGCCATTGCCAATAGGACCACGAGCCCTCAAAGGGGTCACAAACCACCTTCTCAGACCGTGAAGGTGGACATGATCCCTGGGCGGGCTGCCTAACTTTGGGGCATTTGGGTAATTTATGTTTGATTAATTATTAAGTGGGGTTGATTTTAATAGGTTTATATCATCAGTATAATTAGTTTTAAAATCTAAAACTATTTTTGAAGTCATTTATTTCAATTACCCAAATAAAAAACCCTCCTCTCCTAAAACGTCAATCAAAACTCAAGGAAGAATATTAAGATGGAGTTGGGGCTAGGGTTTCGATTCATGGAGATTTCTTCTTAAAACTTTCATGGGTATTCATCTTATAAGGTATGTGAGTTATTTATCTATTTAAATCTATAACCCTAGAGCCAATTTCAAATGCTTTTCAAAGATTTCAAAGTTTATGAAAAAGTTCAATTTTCACTCTAACTCAAGGATTCTTGCATGAAACGATTTCAAATAATTAGATATGATATTATTGATGTTACATTGATGTTTTATGATGAAAAACTCCATGAACCTTTGATCTTCTCAAATCCCAAAATTTGTCTTACGAAGTGTGTTTATTGTTTATTATTTAATGTTGATAGAATTGTGATTATAATGAGTTGTATAGTTTATTTATATTATTAATTATGCTATTGTATTGTGAATTGTTGTAGATGTTAAGAAATGGTGATCTTAGCTATTGGAAGAGGGTAAGTTGACCTAATTACCTTACTAATGTTGAATTGATATATAATTTCTCTTGTGTGGTAAGGTCCACTTATGGTGGCGGTGTTTAATTCTTGTTCTTATTGTGATCATGGCCATGTCGGCATTATTATGTGAATTGTAGTAGTATCATGTTAGGGTTTATATGAAGTTATAATGTGAAGTTTGTTATGTGAAGTAATGTGACTATGTATAAGGTGTTATGGCATATATGAATGTACAAAGTGAATGGTCATGTGATGTATGTGTGACCTTGTATAATGTGAAAGTAATGTGAAGCTGATATTGTATAAACCAATGTGATATTGTGCATGAAAGCATGTTCCTCTAAATGTTGGTATGTGATGATGATAGACTATGAAGAGTCTCTATACATTGATATGGTGTTTTGTTTAGGTAGACCTAGTTGTTCCTACTTGATACATGAAAGTTATGTTGAATGTGATCTGTTGACTTGGTAGGCTTAGTCACCCTTGTCATGTATGTATGAATGAAAGTCTAGGTTCGGTAGACCTAAAGTAGGTACCCTTCTATGAATGACTAATGTGAAAAGAATGTTAAGAATGTGAAACCTTGAATATAAAAAGAAGGTTAATAAAGAAGCCTTGAAGTGGTAGACCGAAATGGTACCTCCTTATTGATTGGAATGAGGGACTTAGAGGTAGGTTGGGTGCAACGACATGAAACCATCTCTATGAAATTCATAAGAGCTATCCAGATGAACCTTGATCTGCAGCCCTTGCGGATCCCTTCTTGGAAATAATATTATGAGTCGGTAGGGATTAGTGATGGTACCTTCTCTAATAAACTTATATGAATGAACTTTCTCTTAGAACCAAGGGAAAGCACCGAGTGGATATGATTAAGGTAGTATCTCTAATTGATTATGAGACTAGTGTACCAAGAAACCTTTTGATATTCCTTTAACCATGTGCCCACATCGGATGTGTCCTAGTTCTACCCTTGGCAAGTAGAACACGTCCACGGTGTGGGTTTTGATGACACCGGGTTCCATACCTAGCTAGTATGGTGTATGTCGGTTAATGATTATTCTCTTCATGTGGGATGTGCACTCTAATTATTGGATAGGTTTTACAACGTGTAGGTAGTGGAACGGGATACTATATACACATGGCACGGGTAGGCTTTGAAGAAGCTAAAGTGAGTTCCCTAGGTCTTCCAAGACCATTATGTGAAGTCCCCTATTTGTTTAGTTGTCTCCTAAATGGCTTAAATGAAAAATGTTTACTTAGTGAAAGTATGTTTAATAGAAAGGTTCTGTAACACCAAGGAGCTCCCCCTAGAAGTTACCGGCGTCGTTGACCTCTCAATGGTCTAATGCAAGCCTCTTAGCATTCATTCATTGCATAAACATAAAAATAGGAGAAAATTTAAAACTTTTCATAGCAGATCAAATGCTAGAACATCACTTCATATATAGTAAAATATAATAAATACATAGTTATGACACTAAGTCTATTTGCCATCTTAGACTCAACAACAAAATAGTAGTATAGGGACACATCCCTTAATCAACATAAACTAACATCTAAGCTATTACATAAACTTTGAATAAGAACTTGACATAGGAAATCCTTGAATCATAAGGATCCGTTTTCTTTGAACTTGGGAGATCTATCCAACCTCTTCACTCTTAGAAATATCCTCTAGCCATCACCACCTACACTTTTTGTAAAATATGAAGAGGAACGGTATTAGTACAAGAATGCACTAAGTATAATAACCATGCAAAAACATGAGTTAAAGAGGACATTTAGTTTGAAATCATGCATCATTCTTTATAGTAAAACTTCATGAACATTGATACAATAAGAAACATATAACTCACATACTTCATATAGACATGGATATTACTCATAACAACACTTAAATCCATTTCCTCACAGTTAAGGATCATTTATTAAGGAATAATTTACACATAAGAACCATCACCTAGGACAATCTCCCAATATCACTAGTTCAATGTACAAGTAGCATCCCATACTACTACTCTTACTAAGTGATCCTAGGAAGTCACCCTAGACTTAGGCACATCACATTCAATAACATACCACACATGCATTTAACCTTAGACATAAGACCAACATACTTCATTAATGGTCACATAAGAACTCTTTCATTCATTTAATCTTTGTCATAACTCATTTAGTTCATATCATAGGTTAACCACCTTCACAACCTCTACACAAGAATGATTGTGCAATGTACACATGGAGTCCCATACCCCCACATATACCAAGCAAACCCATTTAGAAGCCATAAGTGTAATTCACATGCATCAAAATAATTCATATCTTGACATAAGTGAAGTCAACCTTGACATACCTTCATATTTACATACATGAACTATAAACCTCATTTCATAAAGAAACATCATCATAACTTCCCTTAGAGTCCATTTGTGCAATGTATAAGTATAGTTCATACTCCTACCTACACTAAAAAGTATTTCGAGGAATCATGACAATTATACATAATCTTATCTTAGTTGATTTCTTAACTTTAGGGATGCTTAGCCGTTATCGAGAAAGACCATGTGAGCTACATGGAATCCGGTGTCGTATGACCCAACACCAAAAAAGGTGTTCTACTTACCAAGGTAGAACCATACATAATATCTATCTAGGTGGATCCACTAGCTATATCCTACGGGGGCACGTAGTTAAGGGATAGTGAGATTGCTTCTAGAAACCCGATCTATTGCATTAGCGGAAAGGCTTCCATCTCATGAGTAATCACTTGGATGACCCGGCCTATTGCATTAGCAGGAGGGTCTTTTCCTCATTGTACATATCCACTCGGCGCTAAACTCAAACTCTCTTTTTAATTTCTTTAAGCCTTTATTAACCATTAGTTCATATTATTAAGCTTTAGGGACTTGCTCCCTCATACGTCATATATCTTAAAGGTTTATAGGATGAGAATCTACTTTAATCATACAACATATATTATGTGATAATGTTCTTTCACATAATTCTACCATTCATATATTCATGTGTGTGTTCATACATATGAGAAATACTTTCACATAACACCTTTAGACAACACATGTTCATAATTCATTAATTATATACTTTACATGCATAGTGATAGATAATGGTAGATATGAGAACTATATTTTCAATTGACACCATGATTTTACCTTACTCATAATTATGCATGAGAGAGTATGTGTGTTCATATTGGTCATCATTATCACATAAGATCCACAACCTAGATATTGAGGAAACCATCCTCCAAGGATCACAATACATATACAATATCCCTCAAGTCACGAACAACTCACATAAAGAGCATTCAGGGACTATAGACCACACACTCCTATTTCATCATAGGAGACAAGAACATATTCAACATTAGAACAGAAGACTCCTAATCATGCATAAGATCACACATTCATATAGCTTTACATAGCTAGGGGGTCATTCCACAATGGAATTCAACATACCAAACATATAGATCATACATAACCCTAACAATATCATTCACATACTTAACATTATCAATAGACCCTAGTGATCATGATACTAGAATAGAAGACTATACAAGACCTTCTCACTTGTGATCATCATAACAACATTCACATTACGACAATTTCCTTAAGGCCATGGTCATAACATATAAAGATATACAAGAATGTAATCACCGCCAACATAAGTCGACCATACCAAGCAACACAATTCAATATAGGTTATGTGCTAATTAGAGGAAATAGGTCAAGTACCAACTCTCCAAGCTATGATCATCATTCATCAAAACCCAACAATTCAATATCAATTGAGACAAATAACATTACGAATAAGCAATGCATTATAATCAATTCATAATTGGATCACCATCTAATCAAGATCACATGACCCACATTAAGGCTAATTTGAAGGATTTAGGGATCATAGGTTCTTCATGGAAATTTATTTAAATTCATCATAAAATCAGTATCTAATCATAAATTACCATTAGAATGCTTTTGAAATCAATTTGAGAATGAACCCATGGTTAGATTGAAAGATAGGATTTTTGACTTTAGATTCATATTGGAAAACCTTTGAAAGAACTCCTTAGATGAAAGATTAACTAAGGATAAAGGGTTAAAATACCTTAATACAAGAAAAGACCATGACAATTGAATAAGAAACCATTAGAATCCTTCCCGTAGCTTGTTCTTGAGCTTGATCTCCAATACAGGTTCTAGAGAGAGTTTGTTTTAAGAGGGTAATGTTTTATTTGAAGAATGAATTGTAATTGGGATTTTCATGTTATTAACCAACTTAAAATATCTTAAAACACCTAAACTAACCGCCCATACTTTTAATTAGTACGTGGGGGTGAATTTACAAATTCACCCATTCACTTGGCAGCAGTGTTGCAGCCACCAATCAACGGTGGCAAGGAACGGGTCGTCCTTTGACTACGCGCCGTCCTGCTGCTCCTCGATGGTGACTGACTCTCCCATATTGGGGGCTGATCTCACACTCCTAAGTGTGGAGGAACGTCCCCAGTCAATGGGGCGTCAACCACACCACGAGGCGTCAATGGCAGGCGTGGTTTTACACTACACACGCAGTGTTTTGCTAGACTTTTAGGTCTGCCTCAAGGACCCTTTTGGTGGTCCTTGGGGAGTCTTTCCCCGAATTTTTGACCCTAAATTCGATCATATACAAGTTAGGGTCCTAACCTATAATTTTAGGCACCAAAAAATACATAAAACATACAAAGACACACTAGAACACACTAGCACGTCTAAAGACTAACTTTCAAACGTCTTGGACGTTTGGCCTCCAAACCACTTCAAATCAACTAAACAATCTCTAAAACACTTATTGACATGTTATTAACCTTTTTAGACACATGTGCGGCTCTAGCTACCTTATTTCATTTTGAGGGTCTTGACAGGTTCTTATCTAGGGTGTCCTTGAGGAACACTTAGGTGTGCTTGAAGAAGGTGTGTGGGTGATCTCATCACGTCTTACCTAGGTGGGTCTTAGAGTAACTTTATGCAGAGAGTCGAAATGATGAAAATGCTTACTTGTTAAATATGGGATTAAGTTCTATATGTAGATGTTATATTAATATGTCTTGTATGCGATTGTTGGCTTGTATTATTCATGTTAAACTCTTATGATGAAGGTTTTTATCCAAATTTCATGAAACCATGTTTCTATACAAAATGTTCCTTTTTTGCATGGTTTTGGCATGACTTCCATACTTAGTGCTTAAATATGCTAACCCCTTATTTTCCGTTTTTGACTAAAGTGTAGGGATTGGAGGTTTTATATGCTATGGATAATGGATAGGTTTCTAAGGGTTGAAGATGAAGTTTTGGTGAGTCCACATAGATTCGAGGACAAGACCCACATATTCCTTTTTTGGTCTTTTCGTCTTTATTTCAAGTCTTTAATGGGCTTATACCCTATGTGTACTCCAAAAGTTATTAGATGGTTTAATGAGACATATTGTAAAGATAGATGTTTTTAAGTCTTCCATTTGCTATTAAATGAAAGTATTCTTCGGGTGTGAAGAATGTTTTATATTGATCTCTATTTTCAAGTACTATATGCAATGAATGACCTATGTGGCTTGTATGAGACCTCCGAGAGGTCACATACGTTGGTTACTACTAGGGGGTTCTCTCGAGTCATGACACTTATGGAAAGTGACTCACTACGAGATTCGACTCTAAAGGAGGAGACTCAGACTCAAGGTCCTTAAACCTCACAATATGATAGAGACATCCCTTAGAAATCATCTTATAAGCTTTTAGACATGAGATAATTTGACCTCTAGGGATTGTGTTTTCCCCCTTACATTCTAAAACAGGTTCATTTGGAAATTTGAATTTAACTACCCTTGTTCTACAATCAATTAACGCAAAACAAGCATGTAACCAATCCATTCCCAATATGACATCAAAGTCCAACATATCTAGTTCTATAAAATCAATTAATGTAAATCTATAGCACAATAATATGGGACAACTCTTATAGACACTTTTAACAACAACAGAGTCACCCACCGGGGTAGAAACCGAAAAAGGTTCAACTAACACATCGGGGAGCACACCAAACTTCATATCCACTTAAGGAGTTAAAAAAGATAAAGTGGCACCAGGATCTAGCAATGCATAAAAATTAATGGACAATACTTGCAACATACTGGTAAAAACATCGGGAGAATACTTTTGATCACCCCTACAGTTGAGAGCATAGAAACGGTTCTTATTAGGAGAAACGGAATTAAGACCACTTTCTTGTGTATGATTACTCTCCCTTCCTTGAGTCTTGTCCATGGGGCAATCCCTCACCATGTGACCACTTTTTCCACAACCAAAACAATTTTTCGTACCCACTAAACATTTACCCACATGCTTCTTGCCACATTTGGCACAATTAGGTTTCTCACTTTGCGAACCATCACCTTTTCCCCCTTGAGTCTTAGGGTTAGACACCCTATCCTTGTTATCCTTAGAGAAATTAGAAGGAACTTGGTTGGAGAATCTCTTATTGCACTTTGGTTTGTCTTGCATTTCAAACTTACCCTTAGAAGTACCTCCATTATAGGGCCTTGCCCTCTTTGCATCCCTATTCTTCCACTTAAGCCTACTCTCCTCAACTTGCTGAGCATGCACCATCAAACAAGATAAATCCATGTCATTGTTAAGCATTGCCGCACACACTCTTCCACAAGATCATCGGACACACCCGTCACAAAGCGACTCATTTCATCCCTCGGATTAGTCACCAAAGAAGAGGCATATTAGACAACTTAATGACTTTCGAAGAGTATTCTTGAACACTCATACCTCCTTGACGAAGATTGATGAACTCTTCCACTTTTGCCTTTTTTTTCTCCCTTGGTAAGAACCTATCAAGAAATGCCCTCCTAAAGACTTCCCAACTTATAGGACCCGCTCTCAAAGCCCTATTGTCCTTCCATTGAGTGTACCAAGTTTGAGCCACATCCTTGAGTTGGTCAGCGGCTAGCTCGACCTTCTCATTTGAACTCACCCCCATGGCATACAAGATCTTATAAACCTCATCTAGAATGTCTTGAGGATCTTCATTTACCTTAGACCCATAGAGCATTGGAGGGTTCATCCTAATGAAGTCCCTCAAACGTGAATATATGGTACTATCATTTTGATTCACACGGGGTGCAACTTCCCGATTTTCTTGGGATTTAATAGCTTGAGCTTGAGTAGTTACGACTTGAGCTTGAGTATCTATTACTTGAGTCTAGTTTAGAAAATCCGCCCTTATTTCTGTCACACCCGGATCCTAGATCCTAGATGAGACCGGCGTCATTAACCTCTTAGAGGTCGCATACAAGCCTCTTCTTATCTTTTATCACAATCATACAGTTAAATTTAGCGAAACATTTAAAACTTTTATTGAAGTATACTTACACTTCATATAACTGCTTAAGAATGATATACTAACAACTCAAAGTAAACAACCATCTATCAACAAATTAACCAATCGAAATGAAGAATCATAATATTGGTAGTAGTTTGCCAAACCGTCCTTAATACAAACGCATGAACAAATGTTTGAAAGGAAATGCTAGGGACACATCCACTAGCTATGTCTAATCTACTAAAGCTAGAAAGCGTAGGCATCCTCGAACTCAAGAGGACCTACCAAAGTCTGGAGGTACTACTCCAAACAGCTTCAACGAATCTTCAATCTTCTCAAAGGACCTGCACCTATAAAAATAGTAATTGTATATGGGTTAGTACACACTTGTACTAAGTATGGGTGTATGCACATAAACACGTATGGACTATGCATGATCAAGGAAAGCTCTTCCTATAACAACATGCCATTTTCGGAAAGTACTTCACTTCACATTCCTAATTCATTATTTATGAATCATGCTATGAATATGACATATTTTCATGCATTTAAAGCACATAACTTATTTTCTATATGATCATAAGACCTTGGAATCATAAACATAATATTAGAACAACTCAAGCAAAAGATAATAATTTTGCTCCCCTTAGGCCGAGAGCTCACAATCCCAGCCTTAGTTTATTTTTCAGTCTTTTCTTCTTTCTATTGTGTAGTTCAATGATATCCTTTGATTCTATGTTTTACTTACAAGTGCAATGATTCATTTTAGTCCCATACCTGCAATGAATCAAGTAAGTAATCCAAAGGATTAAGAAAATGATCTGGCTACCCTACTCACAAGTTATTCTTTTCAATCTTGTTAAATTGGGCATGAAGTCTTTATAAGACAATCTTTATTGGTTGTGCCCATTCTTTGATTATTTGCATAATATATAGATCTTGGGGCATATATTCACACTCCAATATTGGCATAAACCAATAACTGTTAAAACATCATTCTTATCAAACATTGATGATTTGATATTCTCATGCTTTTGCATACTTAGTTCACTTTCAACTTACATTTCTTCTTCTTTGATCTGCTGTTCACTTTGAACATGCTACTTTCTTTCTTTCTTACTTTATTTAAGAAATCTTTAGCATTAACTGATATAGATCATGTGAGCTAACATGAAATCCAGTGTCTTCCCCATACCGAAAAGAGATGGTTCACTGGCTAAAGTGAAACCCAATCAAGTGTCTTCCCCACACCAAAAAGAGGTGGTTCACCGGCTAAAGTTAAAACCAATCAAATGTCTTCCCCACACCGAAAAGAGGTGGTTCACCGTCTAAAGTGAAACCGAATCCAATGTCTTCCCCACACCAAAAAGAGGTGGTTAACTGGCTAAAGTGAAAGTGAATACTTTCTTGAGCATTTAACCGATATAGATCATGTGAGATAACATGAAATCCAGTGTCTTCCCCACACCGAAAAGAGGTGGTTCACTGGCCAAAGTGAAACCGAATACTTCCTAGCTTTCTTAGGTGGATCCACTAGCTAGTAACCTATGCTGGCCACATAGTTCAAAGACTAGGAGACCTTGGAGAACCTGATCTACCTTGGTGGTAGCTCATCTCATGAGGCTTACATGTACTGGCACAAGCTCATTGCTAGTCTATCGGTGCTTAGCTCAGATTTATTATACTATACAACTTTTAGCGTTGACTCAAACATTATGGAAGTTGGCTTCTAGTATGAGGTATACTTATGTAACGACCTGCTTAGTCGTTTTGAGCAGCAGATTTTATTTCTGGAAAAACTGTCTGAGACGACGTATCCAACGACGGACCGTCATGGGCACGACGGACCGTCGAGGGTGTCTCATTCCAAACACTTGAAATTCTTATATTTGAGTGCTGAAATCGACTCTCTGAACTCTGTGACAGACCTGCAGGACGGACCGTCACAGACATGACGGACCGTTGTGAGGTTCCATTTCAAAACACTTCAACTCTTGAGAATTGGGTACTGAGAGCAATTCTCTGAAGTCTGTGACGGACCTGCAGGACGGACCGTCACAGACATGACGGACCGTTGTGAGGTTCCGTTTCAAAACACTTCAACTCTTGAGAATTGGGTACTGAGAGCAATTCTCTGTCCGTTGTGACGGAAGTGCAGGATGGACCGTCGTAGGCACGACGGACCGTCTCAGACTCATCAAGGAAATTGAGTCTCTGAAGGTTGTGACGAACCTGCAGGACGGACCGTCGCAGGCACGACGGGCCGTCACAGGTTGCGTAATCCCAGTCTGGGTCGGATTTCTGGGTAAGTTTTAAAGGGGCGTTTTGGACTATTCTTGCTATAATTATAAATTTCGTGGGTTAATGTTAATAACTCAAATTCTTGGGGGTGTGAAGGAGATAACCTTGAGTTAAGTAGTGGGTTAATTCCTCATCTTTTATACCTAATTATATTGCTAATTAGGGAAAAGAGAGAGAGTTTTGAAGAAGAAAAATAGAGAGAACAAGGAGAAGAGAGGAACGATCGATAGAGAGAGACAAACAAAGAGGAAACAAAAAGCTTTGAGAGATTGCTTGCTTGATCAAGAATCCTTGGTGAAGGTAGGTTATGGTTTTGATACTATTCGTAGTAAACTCTTAATAGTGAATGATATGTATTGGTAGTATTGTAAACCCTTCTATATGCTTAATTGTATGCTTGCATGAATGTGATTAGGTGATTGTGATAAAATAAGCATAATGAAGCTTTTGAATCCAAAATCTTGAAGAACCCAAATTCACCTTGTTATTGATGATGCCTTGGTATAAAAGAAGGCTTGATGAATTGATAGAATGATGTTAGTGGATCGGAGTGTCACGTTCCGACATATAGTATTAGGGGATCGGGTGTCACGAACCGACACGTAGAATTAGGAGATCGGAGTGTCACGTTCCGACACATAGTATTAGGGGATCGGTTGTCACGAACCGACACGTAGAATTAGGGGATCGGAGTGTCACGTTCCGACACATAGTATTAGGGGATCGGGTGTCACGAACCGACACGTAGAATTAGGGGATCGGAGTGTCACGT